>PISX010017311.1:0-43497 GCA_004024625.1 Mellivora capensis | reverse complement strand
CCCACACCTCCACCACTTGTCTGCTGCAGGACTGTGAGCTCCATGAAAACAGGTGGTGTGAGGTGACAGCAAAGGGAGAGGCAGAGGCCAGCTTCCACAAGGCCTTGAAAGTTATATTAATATATTTAAATACTGAGGAAATCCCTTCACTGTCTCAGAACCAGCAAGACTGAGCTGTGCTTCAGGTTGTGTTCATTAGACTGTTAAAGGCAAAGGTTGAAGATAAGCTGGCAGTGTCCACTTTTTTTTCTTAACTATGCCAATTTAATTAAAATTCCCTGCATCTAAAATGTTGCCTTTTGCTTAATGAAAGGCATTTTAGTGTGGTTTATGTATAATATTAAATAAAGAGTATTTAACACTTCTCATTTTATAGATGATCTAAGGTCAGATGCTTTTAAAATTCAGTGTGAGAGGATATAGCTTCAGACATGGCTTGTGAATTATCTACTAAGTCAGACTAAGTTATAATTCAGGATTGTCTTCTAAACAGCTATTCAGAGACACAACTGTGGAAATACCGTATATGTATGATTGGTAATGGTCCTTTTGCCAACGCGTTGGAAGGGTTAAAATAGAGGAGATATATCATCAGCACAAATTTGTAAGTTATGTGATAAGGCTTAAGATAATTAAAAACAAAATCACAATAAATAAATAAATAAATAAATAAAAGAAAGTTCTGTTAAAAATCAGGCCACTAGGGGCGCTGGCCAGCTCAGTCATAAGAGCAAGCTACTCTTGATCTCAGGGTTGTGAGTTCAAGCCCCACATTGGGTATAGAGATTATGAAAGAAAGAGAGAACAAAATGAAAGGAAGAGAAAAGAAAGAAAGAAAGAAAGAAAGAAAGAAAGAAAGAAAGAAAGAAAGAAAGAAAGAAAGAAAGAAAGAGGTGAGAGGCTCTATTCCCAGAGGTATGAGAAGCCTGAAGGATTTTTTTTTTAAGATTTTATTTATTTACTTGACAGAGATCACAAGTAGGCAGGGGGGGAAGAAGCAGGCTCCCTGCTGAGCAGAGAGCCTGATGCAGGGCTTGATCCCAGGACCCTGAGATCATGACCTGAGCTGAAGGCAGAGGCTTAACCCACTGAGCCATGCAGGCACCCCAAGCCTGAAGGATTTTAAGCAATCAAAGTGATATGATCAGATTGTGTTCCCTAACTAACATCACCTGTCTGCAGCATGGAGCCTGAAGACAAGCAGCCAGGGTACCATCAGGAGGCTACTGCAATGGTCTAAGCAAGAGACGTAGGAGCCTGGTTTAAGATGGTAGAGGCTGGGGCAATGGAGAGATGGGGATGAATCTAAGCAGGGTGCTGGTGATGGGCTGGATTGGTGGAAGATGATGAGAAAGGATGACTCAGTGGGTGCTCAGCAGAAAGCAAAGCAGGTCCATCGCCATCCTGGATTTGGACACTTCTGCTAATGTGGCCAAAGATTATAGATGCTTTTTGGGGGCTTTTTTGTTGTTGTTTTTGGAAGGCGCATCAAACTTTCTGACTCACTGTGCCTGTGGATGAATGCTTTCTCATCATAATAACCCTTACGAGGACAAGAAGTCTCTACGGCAAGTGGGCTGGATGGGTCCCGGGGCCCAAGGCGAGCTGCTGGATCACAGCCTTGAGACAGGGGCCAGGGCATCACACACTGGCTCAGGCCAGAGAACTGCTGGGAGAATTTCATTTTGAGAATGAAAAGTAGTCCCGGGCAAGAGAGGAACTCTTCTTCCTCCAAGCGAGTGTATTTTTGAGACAAGAAAAAAGCAATGGGAGAGAAATGCCACCACACTGTGCTACCTGGATCTCTGCTTCTAGAGGCTTCCATAACCACTACCCATGTTCCACTGGACTGCCAATGCTGTGCATGATTTCAGAGACCAGAGAAGGAATCCATCGAGGTGAAGCTAGGATATGGAAGATATACGTGGAACTCGGGCCAAGTCTGAGCAAGGGTACCCTCCTTAAGGAGAAATCAAAGGCCATGGAGAAGTGTTTCTCTCAGGCCTTCCCCATCTTTTCACAACTGTGCTAGTGGTACCGTTATAAACCATTATCACGGCTTGCACACCAGTGTGGCTGTACTTAATGCCACAGAACTGAACACTTGAAAATTGCTTAAATGGTAAATTCTGTGTTATATATAACAAAGCAAATAATAAAAAGATATCTTATAGTCCACTGAAATAACCATGCTTAGATACTTCCACCTTCAAGTTGGAAGCCTGAGTTCTTCGAGGGGCGCCTGGGTGGCTCAGTCGGTTAAGCGTCTGCCTTCAGCTTAGGTCATGATCCCAGGGTCCTGGGTTCGAGCCCCGCATTGGGCTCCCTGCTCAGTGGGGGGCCTGCTTCTTCCTCTCCTGCTCCCCCTCCTTGTGTTCCCTCTCTTGCTGTGTCTCTGTCCAATAAATAAAATCTTAAAAAAACAAAAGTTCTTCGAATAAACTGGCTAATATCAAACCAGCTATATTAAAAAATAATAATAAAGTCATCATCAAGCTTTTGGACCCCACTACAGACGCTTTCCTGAGTCAGAATCTTTCCAGAGTTGGGCCTTCCTGCCTATCACACTGTGTTTGTCCCGCTGCCTCCTAAAGCGGCTGTGAGTTGTGTCTCCAGGAGACGAGAGGGTGTCCCCACCCGGTCCCGCACTCACTTCCCATCCTTGCATACGGAGGCCCCTGCTGTCCCATGACTGTGCCCATGGGGGCAAGGGTTTGGATTCGAAAAGAGCCAAGTCCTGTGGGACTTGGATGTCTGACCTCGGCCAATTAGCACCTTGCTTGGTGTAACCAACCAAGTCACAGATTCGATTCAACTCGGCAAACATTTATAGAGCATCTCAGCACGAGCTGACTGTTCTATAAGAGCAATGAAGCTCAGCCTTCTCTCTAGATTAGAGTTATTTGTATTTCAAGGCAAAAGGGTAGATTTTAAGTACCTATAAGAGGCGGTAATGGATGCCTTGGCGGGGTGGGGGGGGGGATGGGCTGGGCTGGGGCCAGGAGAAAGGAGCTGAGAGATGGCCCGTGAGTCAGGGTAGCAGGACCCGGCTGCAGACAGGGGAGGGAGATGAAGCCTGGAAGCCTGGGGATTTGTTTTTTCTAAACCTCGCCCCATCACCTTTTTTTTTTTTTTAAGATTTTATTTATTTATTTGAGAGAGAGACAGTGAGAGAGAGCACGAGCGAAGAGAAGGTCAGAGGGAGAAGCAGACTCCCCGTGGAGCTGGGAGCCCGATGCGGGACTCGATCCCTCCCGGAACTCCGGGATCATGACCTGAGCCGAAGGCAGTCGGTCCAACCCACTGAGCCACCCAGGTGTCCCGCCCCATCACCTTTTTAATCAAAAAGATAATGCATGCACATAGTAAAAAAAAAAAAAAAAAAAAAAAATTTTTTTTTTTTTGCAAAGAACACAAAATGGTATAACAATGAAAAAGAAGTCTCCTTTCCTCTCCCAGACCGCCAGTCCTCCAGTATCTTTCTTCAGAGGTATCCCACTGTTAACGGTTTCTTTTGTGTCTTTCCAGAAAATTTCAATCATGTATGAGTATATCTTTCTTTCTAAAACCAAATGGTAGCGCAATATATTACCGTCACTTTTTCACTTAGCAATACAAGTTGGCATCCATCCCATATCAGTGCACACAAGGCATCCATCCCTCGGAGCATGGAACCCCATTGTTCGGGGGTATTATAATCCACCCAACTGCTCCCCCACCGATAGACATTTAGGTTCTTGCCAGTTTCTATTACAGGCAATGTTGACACGCATACTCCTGTATGTACATTTCATGCCCACAGGTGCAAGGGTAGCAATAAAATTATTTCCTGGAAGTGGAATTGCGAAGTGTAGACAGCTGGGACTGGGATTGTGGCTGAGAGGTCCTGTTGGAGCTCTGTCTCCAGGAGAGGAGATGGTGTGTAGCCTCTCAAACCACCATCCTTCTAGCCCACACAAGCCCCCCAGTTCCCTCACTGAGGGGTGGCCACAGAGCACAGGGAAGGAGCCCTGTGTGGCCGGGGACCCTGTGGAAGCTAAGAGAGTACAGATCCCCTCTGGTCAGGGACTAAGAGTGTATAAAGGGATCAACACTTAATGCTAGGGCATTTAGGGGCGCCTGGGTGGCTCAGTCATTAAGCGTCTGCCTTCGGCTCAGGTCATGATCCCAGGGTTCTGGGATTGAACCTCAGCAGGGAGCCTGCTTCTCCCTCTCCAGCTCCCTTGTGCTTATGCTCCCTCTCTCTTATCTATCTCTTTCTGTCATAAATAAAAAATAAAAAATCTTTAAAAAAATGCTAAGACATTTAATACAATGCTCCATCAGCATAAGCTCTTATTGGTATTATCATTATTTTACTTTTATTATTATTATTATTATTATTATTATTATTATTATCCAGAGGGATCTCACTCTGGTCAGTGGCCAGGAAAGCTCCTAGAGTCAGTCCTTTCAACAGTCCAGTTGATTCAAAGGCTGCAAACTGGGACCTGCTCAGGATCGGGGGCTGGGTGAGAGTGGAGACAGGCCGTTCCCACTCTTCACTGTGTGGCATCTGCATTTCCCGGGCCTTTGCCAGTACCTAATAAACACCATACTTCAAGCCTTGCCATTGTCACCCACGCATGCCCTGACGCCCGCTGACGTCTGTGGCTGCACACAGTCAGCATTTCGCCTTGGCCCCATGGCTCCTTTACGACCTGCTTTCTTTTTTAACGGGTGGATGCAGCCTGAATGATGACGCTGTGATATCATGAAACTAAATTTGCATGTTATTGAGGCCAAGCATGAGTGGGGTCGTTACCCCAGAGCTTACACACCCAAAAAAGAATAAGCCTTGGGGCGCCTGGGTGGCTCAGATGGTTAAGTGTCTGCCTTAGGCTCAGGTCATGATCCCAGAGGAGCCAGGCAGCTCCTCCCAGCTCAGCGGGAAGCCTGCTTCTCTCTCTCCCTCTCCCCCTGCTTGTGTTCCCTCTCAGGCTGTGTCTCTCTCTGTTAAATAAATAAATAAGAATTAGCCTTGACTTTGGGGCCAATCAGATCTGGGTTCAAAGCCCAGCCCCGACACTTACGAGCTCTGTGGCCTTGAGAAGTTGTTTAACCTCCTTGAGCCTTAATTTCCTCACCTGTGAAATGGGCCCGGTGCTTGTTCCAATAGGCTTACTCTGAAGAGTAAGCAAGGTCATGGATTATTTATGAAATTTTTTTAATAGACTGGCCTTATTCCAAAAATGATTTCAGGCAGTTGAGATAATGTATGTGAAGTGTCTGGCACATACTAGCAGCTCAATAAGGCATCGGTTCCCTTCCCCTGAGCTTCTAGCAAAGTGGTTACCTTTGGATCCAGCCCCCCCACCCCCATCCATTTCAGGGTCCTGCCATCCTTGAAATACTTCTGGAACTTCCTCATGAGAAAACTGGCTAAATTCTTGAGTCTCATCTTGGTTTTAACCTTAAAAAAGAAAAAGAACCCAACAACAAAATAAACCACATTCTGCAAATTGCTCATTCCCTTTATTCACAACACACAGCTTCAAATTACTTTTGGCCTTTTCCAAAAAATCAAACCGACCCTCAAAGGTCAAGGATCTGCCACCACTGAGGCTATTAAGAGCAAAATGCTGTGAGATCTGAAGCAATTTCCCAGGAAGGACTCATCCAGTTTTTTAGCTAACATAGCAGGACGGGAATAAGAGCCAAGCCATCACTCCCCCCAGCCCCCCAACTACTCTGAAGTGGCCCATTCCTTGGGACACTTACAGTGGAAACCTCTTTGGAGGAAAATGCAGCTCGCTGCTCTCCCCGGTCCCACTCGGTGGCTCACGTGTCCCTGTCTCTGGGGCAAAAGCAGACGTTACCACCTCTGAGAAGTGTGTGCTAGGGTGGCAGTCAGAGACACCGGGTGTGAGGATAAAGGCACTGAGAGGAAAGTGATGGCAAGAGTTGGAGGGGATGGAGTGGCCTCCCCTCCATCTTTGAGGGGATACTGACGAAGGAGCCAGGGATTCTGGGTTGGAGATGGGATGCTTAAGGGAAGAGAACAGACTCTCCCTTGTGCCCACACCCACTTTGTTATAATGGGCCCACCAACTCTCCCAGCCGGAGCCCCTCTTGGCCCCTCCTGGGGCAAAAGCAGGCCAAACACTGCCTATGTTCTGAATTTCCTCAGCCTCGAGGTGCCTGGGTGGCTCAGTCGGTTAAGCGGCTTCGGCTCAGGTCATGATCCCAGCGTCCTGGAATCGAGCCCCGCATCAGGCTCTCTGCTTGGTGGGGGACCTCCTTCTCCCTCTCCCTCTGCCTGCTGTTCTGCCTGCTTGTGCTTGCTCTCTATCTCTCTGTCAAAAAAAAAAAAGAAAAAAAAAAGATGGGGCACCTGGGTGACTCAGTCGGTTTAGCCTCTGCCTTTGGCTCAGGCCATGATCTCGGGATCCTGGGATCGAGCCCCACATCGGGCTCTCTGCTTGGTGGGGGGCCTGCTTCTCCCTCTCCCTCAGTCCCTCCCCCCATCCCTCGCCACTGGTGCTCTCTCCCTGCCTCCCTCTCTCTCAAACAAATAAATAAAAAGTCTTTAAAAAAAAAGGGTGAATTTCCTCAGTCTCGTCCCCAGAGAGTCTCAGGCCAGAAAATGCCCAAACACCCCCTGCATCCCCTCATGGCCGGCTCGTTGTGGCCTCGTTCGTCCCAGACCCACAATGTGGAAAAAGCCCCTGCCCCTGGCGAACCTGTAAGAAGGCTGCCGGCCGTCCAGCCAAGGGAAGAGCCGCTTGACTCCAAAGCAGACAGGTCCTAGTGCAAATCCTTCAGACCGCACCAGAAGGCTCTGCTGCCTCCACCTCCAAGCCACAGTTTTCTCATCTCAGAAAAGGAATAATACACACATGGGTTGGGGTGGGGGGGATGATCCAGAAGGGGGCCTATGAAGATTAAATGGGGTAATCGCCATAGATGGTGGCCGACGCCAGCAAGGCCCCCAGGCACAGGCCCCATACCTGGAACGTGTGTCTCCTCCACTCTCACAGGAAGCCTGTGGCCGTGCCCTGAACTGACAGGGACAAAAATGAGCTACTGAGGCCCCAGTGGCCCGCTGAGCCCTGTAAAAGGAGGCGCGGGAGGGGAGCCACCACAAGCAGGAGCCCTAGAACTGGCTCCATGAGGACGAGACCTTTGGCCTTCCCCAGCTCGCCTCCTTGTAGGCTCATCCCAGAGATGAGGGGGCCTGACTCGGGCTCTAGACAGAAGCCCATCTGCCCTGGTTTTTCAGTTTCACCCAGTGCTCAGCCCTGAGAAGTCAGCTCTGTATCTGTATCTTCCCTCTTAGATGCGTTGCTGCAAATCTACAGTCATTAAAGATAAACAAGTCCTTATCCTCTTGCTAACTGGTTCGGATCGATCGACCTTATAAGAGGGCCTAATGTGCAACTGGTAAAAGGCGGCCTGTATGCTGAGCAGCCTGTGCACCCAACTGTCGCCCAAGTCACTGAACAAGGCACATTAACCCAAATTTCTTGGAACACTGTCCCCTGATAGGCTGCAGCAACGGCGTCTCCCCCATTGCACTAAAATGTTTGCTGGGTCAACAGGCCTGCTTAAAGGCATCAGATCCTAGTAGGGAGGTGGTGATAATAGGAGTGTAGATTCCTCAGGGAGGCGAGGGAGCACCCAGCCTGTGACAAGAGTCCCTAGGCCCTGCCCTGTCCTGCTTTGGGCCACCCAGCAGGGAAAGGGACTGTGTCCCAAGTGCTGGCACAGGGAAGCACGGGGAGGCAAAGTTCCCAGCACGCTCAGGATCTGGCTTACATTGCCTTTTGATCTGCTTCCTCACTCAGACTTTTCCCAGGGAAGCTCAGCTCTGTCTCACGCGCTGAACCCATCTCTGAGGCTGGGTCATTGCTGCTTGCCAGGTGGGAGCTGATGCTCAGCCTTTTGTGGAGCCGGTGTCTCAAATGGTCTGGAAACTGGTGAAGACAAAAGCCACCAGGAGATGGCCTGGAAGCCTTGGCCAGGGTCGGGGTGGACGGTGGCTCTCCTGCTTGCCCTCGCTCCCCAGTGCCATCCTGTGGAGGGCCAGCTACAGGCCAGAAGTGCCTCTCAGCCCCCCAAGGAGCAGCCAGGCACCCCTAACTTTCTGCTCTATTAATAAACCTCAGCTGAGTTCCTTCTGAACCCCTCCTCCTTGGGGTTGGATCCCCACCGCTTTGCCTTATCAGCCCTGCTTTTCACAAGCACTTAAATTCATGAGAAAAGGGAAAAAGTGAAATCAGATAGAAATGCAGGTCTGTTTGCTGTTTTCTCCAATGAAATGGTTCTGGGTAAACAGCAGCCGCCTTTGATGAAATCCCAGCAGGCTTAAACAATAAAGCTGGTTACAAACTCAATCTGGCAGAGATATCAGATCTGAAATTGTTTCAAAAAACATGTCAACATTTTCTAATGCTCCTAAAAAAACTTCCTGGGCTGCCCACTGTGAAGTCTGAGATAGGATGGGGGTGACCTGGGTCTTGGCCTCTGCTCAGGTCCCATGGGACTTTCCAAGGCAGGAGCCCAGGAGCTCAGAAGCCAGCTGTTCCCACTGCTGGGGACCCTCTCATCTGTAGAAGCTTACATGGGCCACTTAATAGTCATTGCCCAAGCCAGGCAGGGCACCACTCTCCCTTCTCATTCACCACCATTCCCCCCACCAACCCCACATCTGGCCTGTCTGCCTCCACCCTTAGACCGCAGCCAGCGGAAGCTTTAAAAAATGTAAATCAGATCATGCCATTCCTTTGCTTAAAACCTCTAATGCCTTCACACTGCACTTAGAATAAAATCCAAACTCCTCCCCTGGCCTACAAAGCCCTCCGGGATACGGCACTGCCTCCTGTCACGACAGGAGTCACGACAGGAGAGACACTCCAGCCTCCTGAGGCTTCTACCCAGCCCTAGAACATCAGTCTCTTTTCTGCCCCTGGGCCTTTGCACCCCCGAAATTGGCCTGGGATGCTTGGCCCCAGCTAGTGTCGCTCCTCTCCCCAGCCAGATGCACTCACATTACAGTTCACTGTCCGCACTAAGTTCAGCCACTATCTGAAATCACCTTGTGTGTTCACTTATTAACTGTTTCCTCCTTCAGAATGTAAACTCTCTGCAGACCCAGCCTTGCACCTCTCCTTGGGTGAAGCTTCTGACTGGCATGTAGTAGGTGCTTGGATAATTAGCTGCTGCATGAATGAAGCACAGACGTGGTGACCTCTCTGGGTATCCTCCCGGGCAATACTCCGGAGGCCTGGATCACACCCCCCATAGAAGTATCTTGCCAGCCTCTCTGTTCGGCCTCCCAGGGTGCCCCACTGCCGCCTTCCCCCAGGCCCCTGCAGGCTTTGGGGCTTCCAGGCCTTGGAGGCCAGGTCTGGCCTAGGAAGTGGGATGTCCCCCAACTTTCACTGCTCCCTTCCCCGGGCTGGATCCCTACGCCCTCCCGAGGCCTTCTTGGAAAAGCGCGGGCAGTGGTCTGCTCGGGCTCCGGGGTCTGGGGCCCGGAGTGGACAGCGATGCCACCCGAGGGCACAGGGCCCCGCCCCCACCCGCCCGGGACGCGATCGATTCCTGCCACTCCGGGCTCATTAGCGAGGAGTGCTGCCGGGGCTGGCGGAGGAGCCAGACGGCTGCGGAGGGAGTGGGGAGGCCTCCTTGGCTCCCTGGCCCGGATTAAATATTTACTATGTTTTGTTTGGCCTTTGTGGGAGGGGCGCGGAGGGCGGTCTCATAGATCCGGAACTGCAGGCGAGGCCCGCTCCGCGGGGGGCGAGGGCGGTGCCCAGGCCCCAAGCGCCCCCCCCCCCGCCCCGCCCTGCAGCCTCCCCGCGGCCGGCCGGCCCGAACGCGCCCCCCCCCGGCCCCCCCCCGGCCCCGAACTCTCCCCGGGGCGAGGATCTCTCCCTGCCGAGCCGACCCGCCGCGCTGACAGATCTGGGTTACCGCGTGGGGAGCCGCCGCCCGCCCTGGAAACCATTCCCACCTCGCGGGCCCAAGGCCGGACGGGCGGCTGCGAGCGACACCCCGCGCTCTGCGGACCCCGCCGCTTCCCGCCCTGCAGTCCTAGCCGCAGACTCCGGAAGCCGGCCTCGGCCCCACGCGACCCAGCGCTCAGGCTATGCTGAACCGCACCACTAGTGCCATCTCTTCTGGCGCACCAGCCTCCGCGAGCGGGCCCCACTCTCCCATCTTACAGATGTGAAATCGAGGCAGAGAAGGGTGGGCGTGGAGCCACAAAGCCTGGTGGCTTTCTCACCTGGCTCACCGCGCAATGGGCCCACCCGGCCTGGCGCGCTTGGGAGCAGAGAGCCTGAAAGCCAGCAGTGTGGCCTCACAGGGACCCGATGTGGGGGTAGGATGGGGTGGGGGACTCTGGGAGTGCTCTGAAACTGCCTGCGGGGGGGGGGGGGGCAGCCAGGTGGGACTGCGGAGTCCCTTTACATGGGCACACGCACACCTCCTAGTCCCCCATTTACTATTCCACACAGGGGAGAGGCCCCGCTGGGGATGGAGAACGGAGTCCCTGCCCCATAGAGCAGCTAGGTAGACACCGTGAGAGCTGCCATCCCCCCTTCCAGTCCCTCTGCTCCCGTGTGTGATATGCATGACCACCCTCCAACAATCCTGGTACATGCATGTACACTCCCCCTAAAGAGCTGCTTGCATCATACTCTACACATGGAGATACACGTGTCCACATCGCCCTATCCATATTATGTGTACATTTGCCCAAATACACGCACACATCAACTAAGGAGGGGCTGCCCCGCCACCACGTGTGTACCCACTAATAGAAATATGCACATGGGGCACCTGGGTGGCTCAGTGGGTTAAAGCCTCTGCCTTCGGCTTGGGTGGTGATCCCAGGGTCCTGGGATCAAGCCCCATATTGGGCTCTCTGCTCAGCGGGAAGCCTGCTTCCTCCTCTCTCTCTCTCTGCCTGTTTGTGATCTCTGTCTGTCAAATAAATAAATAAAATCTTTAAAAAAAAAAAAGAAACATGCACACGTACGTACATACTAAGAACTGTCCCATTCCTGTACATGCGTGTGTATATGCTGGCACACACACATTTTATACCCAAAGAACACCCATCTCTACCTTTGTACGTGTTTGCACACCCATGTGCATAGAGCACCGGCTATCCTCTCATCCCATCCCTGCACACACTCACACACGAACGCACCAAAGTGTCCACCCCCCACTCCATCCCTATATATGCGGGACACCCCTATACACACACACACACACACACACACACACACACGCGGGCGCCCCCCCCCCCCACACACACACATGCGCACCCGTGACAGGCGGCTGGGGAAGAGCTGCAGCCTTCAGCCCTGCTCCTATTTAAAGAGAAGCATTGCTGGAAAAGGAACAAAAGCAAAGCTAGCTATAAATAGCCACCTCCCTCCCAGCTTTTCCTGCCCTCCGGCCTCAAGGCCTTGCCTCTCTTCTCCCAGCTCAGGCCCACAGCAGCCAGGGCAGGGCTGTCCCCCCGGGAGGGGGGTGGTGGCATTGGGGCCCCAGAGGCCACGTGGCCAAGCACTGACCACTGGAATAGGCCAGGGGCTCTGGGCCTGGGTGGGTGCAGGGACTCTGGGGTCCCCATCTACACCCAGTCCTGGGAGCATGTGCCCAGGTCAGAGGGAAGGAGGCCCCCTTGGGCCATGACTGCTGCCTCAGCAGAACGGCAAAGGCCGGCAGATTCAGGGAAAGGAAGGTGAGTCCGCCAAGCCTCAGCCACGCCTGCCCCGGGCCCTGTCTTTCCAGCCAGGCCAGGCCTTCCCTGGGTTGGTTCCTGGTTTGGTCCTTGGGCCCAGATCTGGGGATACTGGGTGCCAGGTCAGGAAGCCTCGGAGGGTGGAGGAGAACATATCAGGGCAGGAAGTGGAGGAAGGGGTACAAGTCCCACTCGAAGTTCCAATGCTGTCACTACTGGTCCTTGAGCAAGGCTCCTAACCACATCACCCAGCCTTGGCTTCAACCCCCTCTCCATGTGGTGTTGCCAAGGCTGCGTGAAAAACAGGTACGCCTTGGCAGGCCCTTGGGCACTGTGAAGCAGCAGGCCATGGGGGAGGTTACAGATTGCTCTCTGTGTCTGAAAAGAACTGGATCAAGAGAACAATCATAATTTATTTAGTTTATTTTGCATTTACCATCCGCTAGGCACTGGGCTGACTTGTTTGACCCCCTCCTCGCTAGTTTATATTTCCATTCTATAGACTGAGCAACTGAGGTTCAGTGGCCTGCTCCAAGGTCACACAGGACGCTAAAGCTCAAAGCCAGCTTGCAAAGCTCAGTAGGAGCTGTCTGAGACCAAAACCCACTTTCCTTTGTACTCCAGGGGACTGGTGGACCCTGGTCCTCAGGCAAGCCCCTCCTCGGGAGCCAGAGGAGGGCTGGTTGGCCTGCTTCCCCCAGGCTAGCCTGGGCCTGGGCCTGGATGGGCTGTGGAGAGGGAGGATGGTGTGGTCCTGGGTTCCAGAGACACACACACCCCCCCGCCCCCCACCTCCCATCCTCCCCACCTCCCTCCCCCCTCGCCAGGGACTCAGACTTGCTGCCACCGCCTGCCCACCGCCCACCGCTTACCCCCTCTCCCCGCTGTCCTTAGCTCCCCAGAGGGGCCTTTTTCCACCAACCCCAGGGAAGGGGAAGGGAGGGTGAGGGAGAGCTCAGGCAGACCTACTTTCAAGGCTTTAATCCTTTTTGCTTAAAGGATTTTTTTTTTGCTTGGGGAAGACTTGGTCTGATCAGAGGAGAGACGCAGGGAGCTGACAAGCTGCGGAGGATGGGGGGGTGGTGAGGAGAAAGAAATACATATTTATTACCCTCAATTATTAAAAAATAGATAGTACCAGATCTTGGGTCCTGGCAGACACTGCGGCAGCTTTTGCACAAGGACTGTTTTCTTTCCCTTTCCTCTCTCTCTCTCTCTTTTTTTTTTTTTTTTTTTTTTTTTTTTTGGTTAATTCTGTTGAGATTGTAATGTGGCTAGCGCATTAGGAAAACTGCCCTGGCCAGTTTCCAGCGGGTGGAGGAAGGCTGGGGTACTGGACAGGTGAGCAGGACCCTCCTGCCACAGGTACAGGGGAGAGCCCACACCTTATCTCCATGAAGGGCAGGGTGTGGGCAGGAAGGGTTTGGGGCCCATTTGGGGCTGCAAAGGCTGTGCCCCTGGCAGGTCCTCAGCTCTTCCCCTCCATGGCTCTCTCAGGGTTCCTACTCTTTTCAAGGAAGTGGTCAGAGAGAAAAATCCACTCTGGATTCCTCCCTAGGGGCCTGACACAGCTCGCCCCAGAGCTTCTGATGACTTCACCACGGGCCAGCTCCCCAGATACACCCTTCTCCTCCTATGATTGTATCAGCCTGTTGGTAACGGGGGCAAGTGGTCAGCCTAGTGCAAAGATACCAAGGACCTCTGAGGCCTGATACCCAAGAAGTTAACCCCCCCCACACCTGTCAAGAGGGCAAGGTGGGGCCTAGAACAAAGAAGAGAGGGATCTACCATGTGGAAAAAGGCAGGGGAGGCAAGGCCACTGAGGAGAGGACTATGGGATTCATTTTGGTTCTCAGAGTCCCTGCAGAGCCTGGCATACAGTAGGCCTTGGCACATGGCTCTTAAGTCATAGGCTTGTGTGAGGAACACAGCGCAGCAGCCGCGACTCAACAAGGCCTTGCTACGTGCCCGGAAGACACTTTACATCAAGATTTCTCGGAAACCTTAAAAAAAAAATTCTCAGAACCTCAAGAGGCGGGTGGCATTAGCCCCCTCTTTCAGATGATGAAACTGAGGCCCAGAGAATTAAAAGCATTTGCCCAAGGTCAGGCAGCTGGTAAGTGATGGAGCAGGGCCCTGGTTCCTGCCTGGACTCCACAGCCCTTGCTTTCATCCGCTCTGCTGTAGACACAGACAGAAAACCTGCAAAGACCAGAAATAAGTTTGAGAGGAATCAGGCAGGCTGAAGAAAACCACCTGAGAATGCTTCCCACTGCTCTTGCATCGCCTCTGGGGACATCTCCCGGACCCTGGACAGAAAGAGAAGGGAGTTTAGGACTGAGTCAGTCCTCCCCAGACAGGGTGGCCCCCGCTGCCCAGGGTGACCCGACCCACCCTTACCAGTCCTGAGACTCCTGCTTCTGGCCAGGGCTGGCCCATATTGGCCTATAGCCCCTCACTCAGACTCAGCCCTGGTCACAAGGAGGCAACATGTCACAGGGTAGTCAGGCCTGGGGAGTCAGGCGGGGAGATGACGCAGGAAGTTCTCACTGTTCCTGCTGACACTGAGGGCAGCCCCCGCGGAGCGCCTGGCACAGTCAAGCACCAAGAACTGCATCAGTCTTGTCTTGTTTAATATACACAACCTTACAAGTCAGGTAGTCTCATGAGTGGCCCCATTTTAAAGATGGAAACACGTTCAGAGAAATGAGGTCATTCCCAGGAGACTAACCTGGCTCTGGCCAGATCCCGTGTGCTTAAGCAACCCACTTGGAGGTGAAGGGCTTGTCCACGGACCCCTGGAATGAGCCCTCTCTACCAGCCTCCACTGAGTGAGGACAGCCACGAGCACTGTGTGCTCCGCTGGGTGAGAGACGCAGGAAGGGTCTGGGGATGGGGTCGTGGACAGATAAGGCGCAGCTAACCAATGTTACCAGCCAGCATGCAGCATGCGTTGGATGTTCTAGAGAACATACCACCCAACCACTCCTATTGCCGTGTGATGCTGGGCAAGCCACGGCACTTCTCTGTGCTTTGGTTTTCCCAGCTGAGTGAGAAGGTCCCTTCTAGCTCCAAATAGGAAAAAGCCAGGGCGCCTTTATGCTTGTCTTGTCTGAAGATGTTTCCAGGGCACCTGGGTGGCTCAGTCAGTTAAGCGTCTGCCTTCGGCTCAGGTCATGATCCCAGGGTTCTGGGATCAAGCCCCACATCTGGCTCCCTGCTTTGCCTGCTTCTCCCTCTGTCTGCTGCTTTCCCTGGTTGTGCTTTCCCTCTCCCTCTGACAAAATATAATCTTAAAAAAGGAAAAAAAAAAAAAAAAGCATCTGCTTTCAGCTCATATCATGATCTTAGGGTCCTGGGATCAAGCCCCACATCCGGCTCCCTGCTTTGCCATCTCCCTCTGTGCTCTCTCACGCGTGCTCTCTCTCACAAATAAATCTTTTTAAAAAAATTTTAAAAAGAGCCTACAAAACTGTCAAAATCAGACAAGTTCCCTGGTCCAAACCAAAAGCAAGGGGCAGGCTCTTCCTCATACACCATCCTGGGGAGTTTCTGCTGCGACCTAACCCCAAGGAAAGAAAACTAATGCCTCTGTACACCTTTGCCTTTGGTTTGCCCACCGCCTGCTTCACTGGAGACCTGGGCCATGTTCATGGCCACAACGCACGCACGCACGCACGCACACAGACATGCACTCACGCACATGGACTTGCCTCCTCTCCAAATCCCCAGGAGGCTTCAGGTCTGGCTGGCTGCTACTTGGGGTAGTATCCAGCCCACCCACCTAAGGGGTGTCACTGACATCCCCTGATGGCCTCCACACAACTGACTTCCTGTGAGGACCTTGACATCTCACACTTCTTTCCTTCTCCTGCTCAGAAGCCCACGGCACAGGGCACATGTGTTGGCTAACATGTCCACTAACAAAAAGCTGGAAACAGCCTCTGTGCACAGCCTGAGGGGACAGGCAGTCATGCGGTGGAACATTCTGCAGCAATTAAAATAGGTTGAGAATTACCAACCTAGAGGAGCTGGTTCAGTCGGTAGAGCATGTGACCCTTGATCTTGGGGTTGGGAGTTCAAGCCCCACATTGGGTGTAGAGATTACTTAAATACATAAAACTTTAAAAAGAAGAAGAAGAAGAAGAGGAAGAGGAAGAAGGAGAAGAAGGGGAAGAGGAAGGAGGAGGAGGAGGAGGAGGAGGAAAGGAAAAGGAAGAGGAGGAGAAGGAGGAGGAGGAGAAGGAGAAGGAGAAGGAGGAGAAGGAGGAGGAGGAGGAGGAGAAGGAGGAGAAGGAGAGGGAGGAGAAGGAGAAGGAGGAGGAGGAGAAGAAGAAGAAGGAGAAGGAGAAGGAGAAGGAGAAGGAGAAGGAGAAGAAGAAGAATTACCCACCTAGAAATTACTCAACTTAGTGTCTGAGGTAAACTGTAGATTCAACAAGACAGGGTACATTTGCATTGCAGGAAGCAGCCCAGAAGGAGGTATCAAATGCACCAAATGCCCTGGGAGGGCTTAGCTTTCCCACACTTCCCTCTTTGGGTTGTGGAATTATAGTGATTTTCTTCCTTTTGCCAATACCATGTTTTCTGTCACATGTATGCATTATTTGGGAAGTTCAAAAATTTTACTCAGTGGCTGTTGAGTCAGCCACCCCTCCTGCTCCCTGGTACTTAGGGCTCTGAGACAACTGAGTTCCCCTCAATCTGTTCTACAACAGGTCTGCCACCGCCCCATATAGCCATCATGGCCCACGTACAGTTATCCCCCCTTGTTCTCCAACTTTTCCACCCTGCCCGGTCCTTCCAGGCCCTCCTCCACCCATAGAGCCTTTGAGCAGGGCCTCACCTCTAGCCATCTGCCCCACTGGCTTGAAAACGCCTTCCTTACCACCCTACCCTGGGCTTCCCTGCTCCTGGTGTGTGGCTTCTCACTCCCACCAGGTGGCACGCTTCCTGAATGAGGACAGATCTTCAGCCTATCACTCACGCCCCACGGTACCCAGTCCAGAGTGAGAGTTTAGGAAACAACTACAAGGGAGCACAGGGGCTCAGGCCTGGTCAGAGACGGTGGTCTAACTGGGGAGAAAAGGCTGATGTATAAATGAAAAAAACAAGATCATCCACAGAACTAAGTTCCTTGTTTCATGCTCAGAGTTAAAGGGAAGGGCTTATGGGAAATGATCCGTGACCTTACATTCAGGCTGCAGACTGGACCACATTAACTGAGGAGAAGCATCTGACCCCAATGAGAAGGGGCATTCCTAGACCCACCACTTCTCTTCCCACCATAATGTTGCTTTGATTTGTACTTTGGCTCCTCCCCCTAGCCAAGGGGCTGAAGAACTTGGGACTGACACCAAGCTCTAGTCCTCTCCAAAGGAACCTGTCACTACTTCATGGGCTGTACCTCAGAATGCCAACCCTGCCTACAGCTCCCGCCCCGGAAGCAGCCAGGCACTATATCAAGAACACTCCTGCCCCAGGACCTTTGCACTTGCTATTCTCTCTGCCTGGAGAGCTCTTCCCAAACAGAAACAGCTCAGATAGCTGCAGAGAGCCCTCCCTTCCTTCGGCCTCTATTCAAATGTCACCTGATCAGAAAGGCTTTCCAATCTTTCTAAAATCAGACATCTCTGGTCACCCTCTGTTCCTTAATTCACCCTCTAACAGTCTTTTCTTCGAAGCACCTATCCCTACCTGACAGAATACAGTTAGCCATTCATGGTCTATATCCCCCCACTAGAATGTAAGCTCCATTAGAACATCGGACTTGGTTTTTACTCTTTGCTTCATCCTTAGGGCCAAGCCAGCAGTAGGCAGGCACTCAACAGCTGTTAAATGGTTGTCACATGGAGGGCGCCTGGGTGGCTCAGTTGATTAAGTAACTGCCTTCGGCTCAGGTCATGATCCCGGAGTCCCAGGATCCAGCCCCACATCAGACTCCCTGCACAGCAGGGAGCTTACTTCTCCCTCTGACCCTCCCTCCTCATGTTCTCTGTCTCTCATCCTTTCTTGCTCTCTCTCAAATAAATAAATACAATCTTAAAAAAAAAAAAAAGTCTGTCACATGGAGACACATCTCCCATACTTCTCTCAACAGACAGAATAAAAGGCAGCCAGCTCATCCATGGATAGACAACTCACAGGTGACTGTGATCTGTAACACAGAAAAACATGGCGGGCTCAACTGAGGTCTTTCTTCTGGAAACTAACTTCGGGATACAAAGAATGTGAGGCCATTAGCAGTGGAGTAGGTGGAAGGCCATCTTGAAGAGCAAGCGGCCCTGGGTGACCATACTGGGCCTGGTACAAGGTGACAAGTCATGGGTACAGATGGTGGGGCAGAAGCAGGGGCAGCTGGGTTGGGTGGAAGGAGAGGCACCACAGAAAGGCTGCTACTCTCTCTTTTTTTTTTTTTTTTTTTAAAGATTGTATTTATTTGACAGACAGAGATCACAAGTAGGCAGAGAGGCAGGCAGAGAGTGGAGGAAGCAGGCTCCCTGCTGAGCAGATGCATTGGGGGGGGGGGGCCTCCATCCCAGGACCCTGGGATCTTGACCTGAGCCAAAGACAGAGGTTTTAACCCCTGAGCTACCCAGGCGCCCCAGGCTGCTACTCTCTTTCCTAGAGGCTTCTGGAGCTCTGGTCACTCATCTTCCTGCAATAATCCCCCACTTCCAACGAGCTACCTCGAATCCCTGCAATCAGATTTGTCCACTGAAAGCAGAAATAGCAGCCTGCCAGGGGTGGTGGGCCAATTACAGGAAGATGAGAGCCATGCCTACCTCCAGCCGGCCCCAGGGCCAACTGCCCAGCCCACAGTTTGGTGGCACAATGTCCCCCTTGGCTGGTGCATTCTCCTGGGTGTGGTCCTGTGAAGGGCCCTGGCCTCTCCCCCTTTGCTCAGAGATTTTGTTTCAGCCGCAGGCTTGGGGACTGGGCAGCAACCTGGGAGCCCTCCCTCCCTGGGAGGAGAGGAAGCAGTTCAAAGTAACAAGTCATTTTCACAGAGAAGACAAAACAGGCCGTCTCCTCACCCCAGGCACCCACCCCCCGAGCTTGGCTGATCTCACGTTCGGGGCCAGTCTCAGTCAAACATTTCGGATCTCTGAAGCCCAGAGCATCCACAAGAGGTTTTTATTTGCCACGGAATCAATAGTGCAAATTTGGTTCCATAAAAATCTGCCAAGTACACCTTAAACTTTTCAGAGTACGAGTGTTATTTCTTCTCCCACCACAGCTCCTGTCCCACCAGATGTCCTCTGTGGTCCAGCTGGCCTTGTCGTTCTATGCCTCCTAGCTTCCTGGGTCCACAGAGGAGCAGAGCTGCACTGGGCTGAGGCGGCAGCAGCCCCAGGCCCTGGATGAGCCCTGTAGCTTCTCTAAGCTTCAGGTCCTCATCTGGAACTTGGGGCCAGTAAGACCTGCCTTTTCTGCTTTTAATGAAGCACTGCACAGGAAAGCTGTAAGATTAAAAAAGAAGAAGTGTGTTCTCTTAGTTCCTGGTACTAAAGCCCCAGCCCCAAAGGCAGCCAAGAATACTCCTGCCTCAGGGCCTTTGCACTTGCTGTTCCCTGGGCTTGGAGAGCTCTTCCCAAGTAGAAGCAGCTGGATATCTACAGAGAACCCTCTTGTACTTTACTTAGCCTCAGTTCTTTTCCTCTTTCTTTTTTCTTTCCTTTTTTTTTTTTTTTTTAAGCCCTGGGTTATCATGGTTTGATCTTATGATTACAAAACAATTCAATTTTTTAAAATGCGTAGGGAGGGGCAGAGGAGGGAGAAAATCCTAAGCAGACACCATGCTGAGCACAGAGCCTGACGTGGGGCTCGATCCCCAGACCCTCAGATCATGACCTGAGTTGAAATCAAGAGCCTGATGCTTAACTCACTGAGCCACCCAGGTGCCCCCACGGAACACTTTCAAAATAAGGTTTTGGTACTATGTTTTCCGGGTTCCAAAACCAGTGACTGTGATCGGGTACTGAATCAACATTTCTAATCAATTCATGAAGACATGACATCAGTCATGGATTCAACGCTACCCAATGTCACCATGTGCGACATTCTCTTTTGTGCAGGATGCTGTTTAAATCGGGGCCCGGCAGTTAACTGGATGGGTACACAGTAACTCAGAGAAGCTGGGTCAGGAAACTGGAAGAGAGAATGTCATTTGCCCTCCGCCCCAACCCTGGGGCTGAGGGGAGGGAGCTCTTTTGAACCTGGAGCTCCAGCAGGAGCCGTGGGGCAGATGCTGTGGAGGCCTGCCTATCCCTTGCTTTCACCATTTTAGCACACACCAGCCTGCCTTCCAACTGGCAGAACCTGCATCTCTTTGCCTGCGGGCTTTTTCTAGCAGTGGAGCTGGCAGTTGCTCACACACAGAGCAGGCCAAAAGTGAGGGGTGGGGGAGCTAATCTCTACACCAGCAATACCACTCAGCCAATGATGGAAAGAAGCTGTGTATAAATACCCCCACTCCCTCCCTTCCATGAGAAAACTCTGAGGTGCATGTTCTAAACTGTAACCCCAAGCTCCCTGCTGGGATTTTAAGTCCTGGTTGCCCACAGTATTTCTTTTCTCAACCACGGGCCCCTTATTGGCTTCTTCCCTTCTCTCTCTTCCCGGCTCACCTACTGGCGTTTTCTAGGACGCCTCCCAGATATACAACATACACTCGAATCCTAATCTCAGGCTGCACTTCCAGAAGAATCTTTGGGGGATGATGGAGGGGCAGGAGAACTCATGGTGACTCACCAATGGTTGAAGCCAACTGGAAGCAAGAGGGTGTGGGAGCTCAATGTTGATGTTGGACAGGCCAAGCTCCTGGGATGGAGAGCAGATCTGGAGGGGTGGGGGGCGGGGGTGGGAGAGGGAGACTAACGTGTCTCATGAAACCTACCTTCCAGTGAGGAGGGCAGAGAATAAACAGGCAATTACAATTAGATAGGTTGGTTACAATGACCAGAAAGCACAGACTATGATGGGCTGTCCAGCTGGGAAGTCTGGACCATCCCCGGAAGAAAAAGAAATCAGTGCAGGTGTTTTAATCAAGAGAGGGGATGAGAGCAGGTGGCATTGTAGAATGTAACCACAGCATAAAACCTGGATTGGGTGAAGGCAAGAGAGGTGGCTAGGAGCTAGCTGCCCCAGTGAGCTCAGGGAGAAGGTGGCAGCCTGGGCTGGGGTGCAGGTGGAGGGGAGAATGGAGGTGTGAAGGCCACGGAGGGGGCCAGGACGGCACTTGGAGATGGACTAAGGAGGAGGGTGGGGTGAGGGAGCACACTGTGGGTCCAGGGCTGGAATTGAGGGGACCTGGGAGGTTGATGGTGCCAGACACTAAGATGGGGGGAAATGGGCAAGGAGCCGGTCTGCCGCCAACTCGGGCAGAGGGAGTACAGTTTGAGACATACTGAGTCCAAGGGTCCTGTGGAGCTGGCAGCAGAGGCAGTGGGGGTGGGGAGGGGGCGGCAGGACGGATGGCCCAGGACGGATGGCCCCAGACGTCAGAGGCAATACCTCCGCCGAGCAGGATGTGTGGGAGCCGGGGGCGTGCTGAAGCCCCCCAGAGGAGAGCGAGAAGGGAGACGGTGCCCAGGGCGATGCTTGGGGAGCTGCCCAAGTGGTGGAGTTGGCAGAGAAGGCTGAGAAGGAGCAGCCAGCTCTGTGGGCGAGCAAAGTCGGAGAAAGACCAGGGGAGCTGCCATCAGGAGAGCCACGGGGAAACCATGGCCAACAGTCAGATGCCACCAGAAGGTCAGATGAGACAGGAGGAATACGTTTGGTAGGTTCAGCATCAGGCCAGAGCGGTGACAGTCGAGTGACAAGAGGACACAGCCTGATGTCTGGGTTGAGGTGTGAGAGGGGACAGGAGGGCAAGGAGACTCCAAGCATAGACAGCTCCTCTCAGAGGATGGGACTATGTCCCTTTGTTAACACACCACACCCAGCACACCCAGTGGCCTTCCTGTGGGCTCTGTCCTGCCAAAAGGGGCCAGAGCAGGCTCCCCAGCCTCCAAATTGGAGGGGCTGTCAGTCAGGGTGTCCGTGAGGCCAGAGCTGGATGCCCCTCTTCCCAGCTCTGACCAGGCCCACTTACGCTTCTCTGGGTTTTTTGTTTTGTTTGTTTTTAAAGGTTTTATTTATTTATTTGAGAGAGCGCGAGACTGATAGAGAGCATGAGCAGAGGAGGGGTAGAAGGAGAGGGAGAAGCAGACTCACATCAGGAGTCTGTAACTGAGCCGGAAGCCTGATATGGGGCTCAATCCCAGGACCCTGGGATCATGTTCTGAGCTGAAGGTAGTCACTTAACCAACTGAGTTACCCAGGTGCCCTCATTTCTCTGTTTTTTATTCTGGGCTCTGACAGTGGCTATCATTGGAAAACACTGTTCTCCTTCCCAGAAACATGTGAAAAGCCATCACTCTGGTCCTATTATCGATGGAAAAACTGAGGCCCAAGGAGGAGGAGATGCACCCAGCGTCCTAGAGACCCAGCCACAGAGCTGGAATGTAACACAGCCATGGGACTCCAACTTTGGCATTCTTTCTACAACCCCACGGTCCCTAGAAAGAAAAGGGCCATGTCCAAGCCAAAGCCAGGGTCACACAGAGCTGCTGTTAGAGGCAGAGCTTGGCGGCCAGTGAAAACAGAGACAGACAGTAGAGTAAACACGAAAGGGCATGCTGCCTGCAGCCCATGCCAAGGAGGCGGCCCGCAGAGCCGCTTCCCCACAGCCCGGGCCTGC
Organism: Mellivora capensis; assembly: GCA_004024625.1. Taxonomy (NCBI): domain Eukaryota; kingdom Metazoa; phylum Chordata; class Mammalia; order Carnivora; family Mustelidae; genus Mellivora; species Mellivora capensis. The sequence goes on along the minus strand of PISX010017311.1, from coordinate 21,013 downwards.
CCAGCTGACCCCGCACTGGCCACAGAGTCACCCACCAGGCCTTGCCTGCTCCCCAGGCCGCCTGGCCTTAGCCGGCTAGCCCACCGCACTGCAGGCTCCTTCCTTCTCCCGGCCTGCTCAGGCAAGCCCATGAATAGAACATTAAAGGCAAAGCCTTCTAAAAGAAAAAGCAGCTCCCTAGTAGGAGTCGCCCCACTAAATGTCAAATACAGAGCAAGGCTTTCTGCCTCATATGCTTCTCACTAATGGAGGCACCTTAGCTTCCATAGCCCCATCATCCAATCGCCCTATAAATAAATCATTGAAAGAAGAATGCCAATTTTCCCCCCAGGGCCTCATGAATCTCTCTATATAACCATATGTAAAGGCCTCCTTCACTGTGTTGGCGCAGGTGCCCAGAGAAGGATGGCAAACTCTGCGAGGGCAATTTTAGAGGCAGAAGCAAACTTTCACACCATCTCAGTGGGCTGTGAGTTGGGAGCCCAGCTTTTTTCCTGACTTGGGGAAGACTTCTGCTCAATTTCCTTTTTTTTTTTTTAAGATTTTATTTATTTATTTGACAGAGAGAGCACAAGCAAGGGGAGAGGCAGAGGCAGAAGGAGAGGCAGAGGGAGAGGCAGGCTCCCCGCAGTGCAGGGAGCCCAATGTGGGACTTGATCCCAGGACCCTCGAACCATCACCTGAGCCAAAGGCAGACACCCAACCAACTGAGCCAACCGGGCGCCCCAAATTCTGCTCAATTTCCTGCAGCCCCACCCTGACGACGCTGCCACGGCCCTCTGGAATCAACCCAGGAATCTGCCAAGAGACTCCTCTGCAGGGTCTGCTCTGGTCCATTCCCTAGAGCCCACCTTTGCCCACCCCTGCGGGCAGAGCCACACACCAACTCACTGAGCTTGGCTCCGGGCTTCGCTAGCTCGTGGTGCAGAGAGCGCCGGCCCACTCACTCCTGGAGGCCCCCAACTGACGAGCTCACCAGCCCACTGATGGCATCAACACCATGCTGCAAGGACCAGGAGGTGGGACACATGCACATGGGGTGCCCCACTCTACAACAAGGGGCTTCAGGCACGCACATTTCCAGTGCCTGTTGCATGCTTGCCAGGTGTGTTTCTACAAATGCGCACGCGTGCGCGTGCACACACACACACACACACACACACACACACTGTACTGTGCCAACCCTCTTGCCATGCCAGCACGGAGGCTGTTTGTTGTTTTGGATCCCAGCTTTGCTGACTGATGAGACAATGATCACAGGCTCAGAAGCCCAGGCTTATCTGTGAGATCAGACCCCTGAGTCACCGTGGTGGAGGGAGCTCCTTGCTCAGAGGTGGGAGTGTCCCTTTCTACCTCCCAAGACCACCTAGACTCTTAACTCTTTCTTCTTTCTTTTCCAAACCCTAGGGAAAACTGGCCTCTGGAATTCAACCATGGCCGGAAGGGGGCAGAATTCCCTTCTGGAGGACAGGTCTGAGCTCTGCCGTTATAGTCCCGCTAACAGACTAGGGCTGGGCCATGGGAGCACCACCCCAGGGGTAAGGGAGAACTCCAGAGGTGGGGGGCAGGTATGGATGGAGGGACCCGCTTCATCCAGCTTCAGCCACCCCATATCCTGGGGCTGTTGCTCCCCACACAAGCACCTGCCATTCTGGGATGCAGCTTTGTGAAGAGCAGGATGTGTGGGAGCCGGGGGCTCCCCTAGCCAGGAAAAGGCAACATAGAGGGAAGGACCAGCCCCCAAATAAACTACGTCCCAGCCTTTCTCAAGGGCATGAAAGCAGGAGGATGGGCTGGCCCACTGTCCCATCTCTGCAGTGAAGAAACCAGAGCAGGAGGGGAGGAGGCAGGAGGTGAGGGTATGTCTGCCCAGACACAGAGGTGGGTAGGGAAGAAGAGGACAGGTGACACCCTGGGGTCCTAGAGCCCCAGGGTCCCAGACAGAGACGCTCCTGGAGGTGCAGCAGAAGGGGAACACATGGGAATGACCAGAGAGCTCTGTAACAAGATACAAATGATTCAGCACCCCGCAAAACAAATGTCATGTAAATTCAAGGCAGATGGGCATGTGAGACAGTGGAGCTTAGGGGTTAAGAGAGAAAGCAAGCGAAAGAGTGTGGCTGCAGACGGATCGGGAATTGCATTCTCACTCAACAGTGTGCCAGCCGTGTGACCCAGGGCATGGGACTTCATTTGTCTGTGCCTCAGTTTCCATTATCTCTAGAGCAGGAACAAGTACAGACTGACTTCAAAGGGTGACTGCAGAGATGACATGACATAAGGTATGGAGTACACTTAGCTTGGCCCATTGGTAATTAATTATAAGCAGGTATTGGTGACTGGCACGTCCGCGGACGGTGACTGGCACGAGTGGGTCCTTGCTGCCCGTCTCCAGCTAGCGTCCATACCAACTCCTGGTGGGCTCAACCAGGCATGCTCAGAGACGTGACACGGCTTGGCTTTGCCCTAGTGATGGACACCAAGTCAGGGTGCCTCCTCTACCCAGTTCAAGGCATCCAAGGAGGTCCCTGCTCTTGGACCCCCAACCTTGGAACTGATGTCTTGCTAGGTGTTGTCCTAGGCCTGGGAAGTCCCTTCACCCTGAAGTCCCTGCCCCACTCCTCTTTCTGACTCACTTCTAGTCAGGGTGGCCTGGCCAGCGCACCCCGAGAAAGAGCTGCTTCCGGCATTCTGCGCGGAGGTCCTGCCTTCTGCCGTCCCTGGAGGCTCTGTTCCCGTTTCGCCAGCTATTTTGCTTCCTTGGCCATCTGTTCCCTCCCTGTCATATTCTCTCTGCTTTCACCTTAACCACTACTTTGCTGCAGATGGTATCAAACAGATCCGTTCTTGACATCCTTCATGATGCCTGCCCCCTCCTTCTCCTCTCCAGCAAGTGAACTTCTGCTCTGTCCTTTTTCAGGCTGTGACTCCAAAGCTTAGAGCTGGATTCAGCCCCACAAGCCTCCCTCCTCAGTCCCATCTGCTTTCGACTCGGCCACAGGTCAGGGACAGATACCTACCCTTTCCCCTGCCTTTTCCTCTTCCTAATGAGACTTCCCCTTTTCAGACATGGCCAAGAACCTTCTCCTGGTGTCACGTCCACCGTCTGCTCCACTTACCTACCTGGTGTTCGCAAATAGTGCCCTTGAACCCTGCAGAGGGCTTGGGATCAGTGGCCTGAGACAGAGACCAGAAACTCCAGGCTACCTTCCCCCAGTGCAGGAGCCCGTGTGCCCATGCTGGGAGTTTGGGTCCTGAATGGTTTCTCTGTAGAAGATGGGCCTGAGCAGTGCAGCGAGGACTTGGCCGCATATCGGCATGATGGGAATCGAACCAAAACACATTTGCTATGTGGTCTGAGCTCACAAGGGAAACAATGCACTGCTTGCCTTGCTTTTATTCTGGCCCCTGGTGAGAAAATGTATGTATGGGCTTTATTGGGCAACTCTGCTTCTCTTCTTCTCTTGGTATGTCCTGGTCCTCCCCTAAAATTCCTCCTCTCAGCTTCTCTCTTCTGGCCTAAGAACCAGGAGCTTTGAGGAAAGCAGCAGTCCAGAGGCTCCCAATGAAAGAAGCTGTGTTTGGTGACACTGGTCCCACCAGGCTGCATTCTCTGGGTAGGACATAATTACGGGGGGAAGACTGAAATTTTGTTTCTGCGCTAGGATTTGGGATAAAAAAAGCCTCACATCTCAACCCTCCTGAGCAGGGCTCTTGTACTTCCCCTTTAGACACATCCTCTGCAGCAGAAAGAAGAGTGTCTTGGCTGCCCGTGGAATATTCCTCCCTTCTCTTCTCCACTGGAGCTCAAGAGGACCATGAAACAGAGAGCTCCAAGAGGAAGGGCCTGTTGTCACCTGGCCACCTGAAAACTCTCAGGTCACCTAGGGAATCTCTGGATTCAAATCCACCAAGCACTGACAACCCCACGGTTCCTTCCTCCCACTGCCTCCCCTTCACACAAAGGAGACCCACTCCAGTGACCAGGCCAGCCCATCTGGCTATGGAAACCAAAAGAACAAAAATGCTTCTTACTGGATTGCAGGGCTTAATCTAGCTCTTGCTGAATTATTCAGGGATGGCATTAACTTATAAACGAGTGTGTTTGACTGATTTTGTGGTTGATGTACAGATAAATTCTAATGAAAGACAGCTACAAGATTTTAAATTATTAATTAGACTGCCACTTAACAAAGCCTATTTGGCACTCTATTCCTTGCTTAACAAGACAAAAACTTTAAGGATAGGTTCAGTATTAGCCCAGAGGCTGTTGATTTGCATTGTTTTTACAGCTCTAAAAATGAAAACCATAGATCCGGACCTTAAGCAGGTCCTTCTGGCGAAGCAAAATCCCCAACAGGCTGCCCTTTCTTCTTGGATGGTGCTGGGGGGCTCCAGACCTGGCTTGCCCTGCCTGCCTCTCATCTCTGACCAGAGGCTTGCTTTTTATATCCCTGGTTCTGCCAGGGTAGGCCAGGAGATGGAAAAGAGGGCAGGCAGCTGCTGAAGCCTTCAGCTCCCAGCACCATCAGCAGCAGGATCCACTGAGGGCTCAGGCTGTTCTGGTTCACAGAGGTGCGGCTGTGGCCGGTAGAGTCCTTTCATTAAGAGACACAAGGTAGCACCCCTCCCCTCCAATTCCTAAAACGTCCAGCCAGGGGACAGCACCCAGCTTGCTGTAATAGGACAACCAGAAATCAGAGCGATGACCCTCATGATCACAGCCTACACTCACCTTGCCCAGACCACCGAGCCTCCTCTCTCGACAAAGCACTCCATTGTCAAGACCATGAGCCCAGCCCTTTGCAGAAAAGTTAGAGGGTTTTTCTCTTTTTTCAAATCCAAATCAAGACTATGAAACTCCCTCAGGTCCAGGAGTCCACACAGGGCTCTGCAGCTGATGGGCAGGGAAACTGCAATGACCATCTGAACCCATCCCTATAACATTTTTTTGCTCAGAGCTTTTGGGAACCATTTGGGAAACAGAAACTTCAATGGCCACCTCCCTTGGCATGAGCCTTGGACATACCTTTGGCTTTGAGCACACACCTAGAATCCACACAAAGTATTTGAGTGTCCTGTATATGTATGTAAAAGAAACAAGTCCTACAGATCAGGACCAGGGGCTAAGAGAGAAGACTGTCCAGCAAAGGAGCAAAAATAAAGTCCTTTGTCCACACAATGTCCCAAGCAGCAGGCTGTAGGCCACTGGAGCTCAGCCTAGATCAGCAAAGGGCTTTTCTGCTCTGTTTTCCTCTGGCCAATCCAAGTGGTGAACCCCCATGACTGCCAAGCCTCCAGTAGCCACGTCTTAAACAGGGTAAGTGAGTCTCCTCCACCAGGAGAGGCCCCCAGAATGCACTGGGCTCATCCTGGGTTGGGTCTCTGGCTAGTGAGGATGGGAGAGAAAGGCTCCTGGAGTCTCCCTGGGCACTTAAGTCATGTAAATAAAGTACCTGGGCTGTTCTCTGGCTCATTTTTAACTATAAACTGCCAAAAGACAAGAGACCAAAAGGGAAATGGGATGTCAATTCCCTTCTATTATCTCCATCCCAGACCCAGCAACCCAGCCATGGCGGCCTCTTAAAACTGCCTAGGAACCCTTAGGCACCAGGGCAAGTGTGCACACTCCAGGCCCAAGCTTCTCAGACCCGGGCCTCAGCTCAGTTTTGTAAAGATCACCCTCTGTGTGCAGGCACTGACCACCATGGCTAGCTGCTGAAAGGCCTTTAAGTACCATTCTGCAGGGAAAAAGAACCGGGGTGTATCAGTGAAGAGGTTTCTCCAACCAGCTAGAGAGACTTTTCCCCACACCACAGGAAAAGGTAGGCAGCGACCCCCGTCCCTCCCCCCGCGCCCCCCCCACCCCCCGCCTCCCCGCCCTGCCCGGACCCACGTGGAAGACACAAGTCACACATAAGTTTGTGGCTATTGACACGACGGGGCAACTGAGGCTCCCCGGTAGGCCTGAGCCAGCGGGGACCACTACACAGCCTTTACTGCTTCCAGAGAAGGCGTGGTTTCTTCCCCCACCTGTCCCACCTGCTTGTGGGGTCTCTCCCCTGACCTCCACATCTGCTCCTCTCCGCCCATCTTGAGGCTTCGCTTCCCATTCTTCCACCACCTCCCCCTGCCCGTTTTCTCCTTCCCCATCCTACAGTGAGGTCAGAATCCTGTGCTTACGACACCTCGGTCTGTTGCCATGGAAACAGGGGCGGATTAAGGCAGGAGCGCGGAGCGCAGGGATCAGGGCCCTTAGCTACCTGAGCTCCTGTCTTAGCCGGCTCCCGCAGGGCCGGGGCTGCCAGACGCAGCCGCCGCGGCGTGCCGGCCACCCGGCCCGGCCCAGCCCAGAAACGATAGGGTCCCGATGGAGCGCCGCAGCTCGCCCAGATCAGGGAGGGGAGGGAGGCAGACGCAGAGGCCGGGGCAGCTGGAGACCGGGTTTGCGGGCTCCCGGCGTGGCCACCTGCCCTCCCTGGGCCCCGGGGACAGCTCCCCGAGCAGCTGCCACGTGGGGGCGCGGCGGGACTTCCCCAGCACCCGCGCCAACTTTGCAGCGCTCTGCAATGAGCCAGGCTGCGGGGGAAAGGGGGGCAGAGGGAGGGTGGCTGTGGTTAGGTGGTCGCGGGGCCAGCTCTCCTCAAGTTGAGCCTGGCACCTGCCGCGCACCGAGCGGGTACGGCCCCCGCCTTCCCATCTCGCTGCTCCAGGCATAAGGAAAGTTTGAAGAACAGGACGGCAGGCGCTAGACACCTCCCCTGGGCTGCTGGATACCCAGAGCAGATACCCAAAGCAGGACTGCAGGGAAGGTGCCCACGTCCCGGTCCCGCATAAGAAGCGAGGGCGCGCAGTGAGCGCCCGGGCGGCGTGGTGACTGACCGCTGGCCGCCCTGGAGCGCCGGCCGCACCCGGCCCCGCCAAAGCGGCAGAACTGGCAGCCTGCGCCCACGCAGCGGAAGGAGCCTGCGACTGCAAAACTTTATAATGGCAAAGCAAAGGTCCCAGAAGGCCGGCTTCCCTCCCATCATGGGTAGCTCACAGTGGTCTCGAAATGACCTCGCCGAGCCAGATCCCTAGGCCTGGCCGCTTGATCCATGGCACAAATCCCGTGTCTCGCAACCGGCCACGGACAGGGGCTGAGCTCCAGCAGCAAACCTTCCGCAGGTGCGTCCCCGCAAAGCCCGCCAGCCCGCCGGCCCGCCAGCCGCTGCTTCCCGAGCCAGGAGCTCGGGCGCCGGAGAGCGCTCGGGTGGCTCCTGGGCTCGAGGCTCCGCCGCGTGCGCACTCAACTCCAACTTGCCCCTTCGGCTCCAACTCACCTTTTCGAAGCATGTTGGCCGCGGGGCCGCCACTCGGAGGTCGGCCTAGGCGCGCTCCCTGCCGGAGTCCGGATTCAAATCCTTGGGCGCCGGCTACAGCTAATCCGAGCGCGTCGAGGCGGGGGCAAGCCGGGGATCCGCTTGTGCCCGGCAGCCCGGCCCCTAAGGGGCATGGTGAGCCCGAGCCCAGCGCCGAGGGCACCGGCGCCCACTAGCAACCGCGGCGCTGCCTGGCAGCCCGGCGCGCTCGTTCAGCCCCGGGACAAGCGGCTTGCTCTGAGGAGCCGGCGGCCTGCTTCTGCAGCCCCGAGCTCTTTGCAGGCGGTTTTTGAGGGGGGACGCCGCCCCCCGGCCGCCTGGCCGCCGGGCCGCGGCCCCCTCCTCTCCGCCCCCTCGGGCCGCCGCCGCCGCGGCTGCTGCAAAAGGGCGCTCGAACGCACCGCCGAGCTCGGGGGAAAGCGCCCGGCGCGCGTTTGCAGGACCCAGCGATCGGCGGAGCGGGGCGCCTCCCTTCCTCCCCCCACCCCCCGGCTTCCCCCACCTTTTCTCCTCCCTTCCTCCCTCCCTCGCTCGCTAGCTCCCTCCCTCTCGCTCCGCTCCCCGCCCCCGCTCACGGAGCGCCTCCCATACAAAATTTATGAAAGTGCTCTCAGCTCGCGGTGCCGAGCGCCGTCCTATTCCCAGGGCAGCGGCGCTCAACCGCGCGGCGCCGCCTCCCAAGGTGTTTTCGCTGCGCCCGCCCCTAGGGACGATCCTTGGCCCGCGTCGGTCCAAGTACCTGCCCCAGGCCCTGGGCGGCCGTCGGGCTACTCGAAAGCCCCTTCTCGGCCCCGCGGGCTTCCCGGAGCTCGCGCCCGCAGCCCAACCCCCGTCTGCTCGCCCTTCGCGGCTGGAGGTCACTGAGAGAGGCGGCTGGAAGCGTGCGCTCTGCCCACTGGCTGGGACGGGAGGACTGCCATCCAGAGACCCCGATCACAAGTCTGCACCCCTACCCATATCCTCTCTAGGCGACTCTGCTTCCTTCTTGGAGGCTCGACGGCTCCTCCCCGCCCAGGACAGCTCCGGGAAACCCAGCCGCCTCGCATCCCAGGATACTATTCTTTTGGGGAGTAGGTGTGGCGCGCCCCTAGACTGGTCTAGGCCACGCAGCAAGCATTCAGGGAGGCCCAGTTCCAAATTCTAGAGTGAGGGAGGGACCAGTGTGGGGCTCAGGTGGGCTATCCCCGCCTAGGGGGGGTGTCCGCGATCTCCTTCAGTCTACACCGACCCCGCCGGGGGCTTCCAGGAAAATGGTGGAGGCACCGCCTAGAAAGCAGGTCCCGCAGGAGGCCAGATGAGCTAGCTTAAAAGGTTCAGGCCAGGCGAGATCCTGGGTGGAGGCGGCACCCCCTACTGGCCTGAAATAAGAGGGGTCCTGGGAAAGGAAGAAGAGGGGGCTAAGTCACTCATTCAACGTGCATTTACTGATTGATGGTCAATTCCTGGGGCATTACTATTCCTAGGGATTCAGCCAGTGAAAAAGACAAGGTCTCTACATTCAATGGCACCAAGGCTCTGGGTTTCTGCTAACTACATAGGCATGTAATTACAAGAGCTTAGGGCAAGACCCACAAGGCATCTTAGAATGTGACAGGAGGAGAAAGAAAGTGTTGGGGGGGGGAGGGGGGCTCTGCTAGCTCTGTGAGGGGGGTGAAGGTGAAGGATGATCAAGGAAGACTTCATCAAAAGGATGCCATTTAGGTTGGGACTTGAGGGCTGAGTTATCAGTCTGAGAAGGAAAAGGGCATTTCCAGGCAGGAGAAAAGGTGCAAATGCTTGAAGGTGAAAAAGTAACCTTGTTCTGACTCTTTAGAAGATTGGTCCAGGGACGCCTGGGTGACTCAGTTGGTTAAGCGGCTGCCTTCGGCTCAGGTCACGATCCCAGTGTCCTGGGATCGAGTCCCACATCGGGCTCCTTGCTCAGCAAAGAGTCTGCTTCTCCCCCTGCCTCTGCCTGCCACTCTGCCTGCCTGTGTTCGCTCACTCTTTGAGATCTCGCTCAAAATCTTAAAAAAAAGATTGGTCCATCTTGGGATGGAACTGGAGGTGGGGTATTCTCTCTCTTAGCCTTGACCAGCTGCAGGACTGGACTTGGCCCCACACCCTGCCAGGCATTAAAGCTGGTCTCAAGGCCCTGGGCTCTCTGTGAGCGAACTGAGGCCCAGTGAGGTTGAACAACTCGCTCCATGTCATAAAGCAGATCAGTGCCAAAGTGTAGGCCTTAATCGGGGTCTGCTAATCCTCCTTCCAGCCCACTGAGCTGCCTTCCCATGACCCCCCCTGCCCCACAAACTCCAGCATCTCAGACGAAGTTGGCTGGGGCTGGGCGTGAGTGTGAGCAGCACAGTTATTTCGGGCCTCAGGAGGGCTGGGTGCTGCTTTGGAGCCCAGCCAGGGGGTGGGGGTGACTAGAGGCGGGTGTTGTGGTATAATGTGGGGGTGCGCTGTGCCCGCCTTCTTGTCAGGCAGTAATTACTCAGCCTGCTGAGTAACTCAGGCAGGGAGACCCCCCACCAACAGATGGAGGTGTTCTCGGACCAAGCTGAAGGACAGCCCCAATGTCCTTCACTGCAGTTATCTTAGGGGACATGCTTACATCTGTCCTTGATGTCTAGTTCCTCTAGACATCACCTGGTTTCCTAATGGGTGCTAGGGAGGCTCATTCAGCACAAGGGGCTGTGGGGCAATGTTGTAAGAGGGTGAGGGCCTTCAATCATCCACAGGCCCCATTCTGCCCAGAGAAAGGCTCCAAGGGATGCGGGACCTGCTAGGGAAATGCCACTGCTCTTCTGGAGTCAATGTCGTGTCCTCCCAAACTCCCCCCCCCCCCCGCCCCGGGGGAGGGGCTGGACTCAGGGGATCCCTTGAATTGAGATTTTGCACCTTGGGAGTCCAAAGAACCCAGGGGAGATGGGAAGTCCATGCCGAGCTCTTATCAAGGCAGGAGGGGTATTCCTGGGACCCATATTGGCCACAGCCCTGTCCAAAGCTATGACTGTCCTAAGAGTATCAGTCAGTGGCCTGGGGGGTAGAGCACTGACCCCTTCTGGTCCTCCCCTTGGCTGCTCACTCTCAGCCAGCCCATACATCCTTTCTCTCTGGGCAGCCGCCCAGGCAGGCCTGTCCCTGGCTGCTTGTTTTTCACTTCTCCCTGTACCTTAATTAGGAGTTTCCAAGCAAGGAGGGCCTCCAGGGGAGCCCCAGGCCACAGAGCTACCTTAAAGGGCCAGCTGTGCTCACATCACCACCTCTGAGAGAGGAAGGTGGTGCCAGAGGGCTGGATGGGCAAACAGCCCTGGGGGACTATTGCTGTATGGGGCAGACCTTGCTAAGGGCCAGTCCTGCAGGTACTCTGATCTTCCAAAGGTCAAGGCCATCTCACTGGCTGCTTATGCCTTCCATTTGGGATCCCAGGAACCCAGGCCTGATCAAGAGAAAGGCTATCTAGACCTGAGAGGCAGCCGAGGCAGGGAAAAGGGTAGATTGGTTTAGGCAACTGGATTCCTTGGACTGCTCCCCCCACCCCCACGCTCTGCCCCAGGAAAGCAACCTCAGGCTTCTTCCCTTGGTAGCAGTTTTTCACATGGGAAACCTTCCAGCATTCTGCACTGTTGGTCCTAAAGGTAAGGGCACTCTGGCGCTCCGAAAACCCCAAGACTCAGCTTGGAGCTGGGCTGATGGGAACTGAGTTCTGTCTTGTTTGGGCAGTGGGGTCCTCTGAGGTACGGAATTTGGCTCTACCTACTCAGCCTCCACGGCTTACCAGGAGGGGAGACTGAGAGAGGAGCAAAAGGGATACGGGGCGGTGGCGGGGGTGGTGTCCCATTCACAAGACTTGGCCCACAGAATTCGGGCAGGGAGTCGGCAAATAGGGGAGCACTGGTCCGGGAGTGCCAGGTCTGGAAAACCGGGAGCGGAGGAGAAGACTGGATCGTCGAGAGAGTGCAACTGCGATTGTTACTGGACTTCTAGGGGCGGCGGAGAGCCGGGTCCCTGCGGGCTGGTGGGGGGGGGGAGGGGTGGGGACCGCGGTAGCCCCGCCCCTACCATCTCCTTCCTGGTCCCCGCCCAGCAAATCCCCGCCCCTCGCTAGCGACCGGCGGTCGATCGCACGGTCTGAGTTCTCGGCGTTCTTCTAGCGCTGCCTTTTTGGTCTCCACGTGGACAGGCCAGTGATGGCGGCGCTGGCGGAGTCCGTGGCGGCGGAGCCGGGCAGCCGAAACGGCACTGGTAGAGGTGGGTGCTACTACGCTGTGGCCTCCAGACCTCGCATCGCGAGTCAGGGATCCCAAGTCAGGGACAGCACCTTCCCCCGCTAACGGCGGCGGCCTTTCTCCGCCAGACCCGGAGGGCCCCGCCGTCACTTGCTCCGGCGGCTTTCGCTGGAGCCCAGAGGGACCAGTCTTCCCTTTGCAGCCTTAGGGCGCGATCCGGAGCAGCTCTTCCTAGGAACTTGTAATCCTCAAGCCGGAAACGCTGCCCCCCTCCCTTGCCTTGGCTGGCACGGGAGGACTCACGGATTAAGCGTACCCGATGGGGAAGGAAAGAGCCAGGCGCGCTGCAGCGGCCATTCCACAAGTGGGCCCTCGGGGAATGCCTCCAGGAAAGAGGCACAGGGTTTCATTCACCCGGCACTTACTGAGTGCTCACTGACTGCCAGGCCTCTGCTGGGTGCAGGGACTACACAACAGCCCTACCCTTAGGGATCTCGTCTACCCGGGAATACTGATGTAAACATAAGATCACAGACACGTGATAAAGGAGGAGGCGCCTGCTAGTCCCGAGGACAAATTGAGCTACTAAAACCAGCAGCTCCCACATCCCAACGACCACAGGGAACTTGCCCTGTCAGAGGAGCTTCTGTGAGGGGCCCAGGGTTCTGGGCTGTTTGTTCCAAGGTCTTTGAAACAAATGAACAAAAACTATGGCCGTGGTAACATTCAAATATGGTCTCAGGATCCCAGCCTGCCATGCTAATTCTCTACCGCACCATCATCAACTACCATCATCTGCCTACAGGCAGAGGGTGAAGGGTTATGTCTGGGGGGATCCCTCCCATAGTAGTAAAGGGCCCTAGCAGAAGTTCTAGCACAAAGTTCAGGTTCAATAAATATTTGTTCAATAAATTAATTTCTTGTTTCCGTATCACATTCCCAAACTCTCTGGTTCCTGAAGAGATAATAGGGTTGAGCTAAGCTGAATTGTGGGGAATAGGAAGCAAATTAAGGGTTGCAGCTTTGCTAATGTTTTCTCCCTTAATCTTAATGCTAAGTGTTTTCTCCCTTAATCAGGTTGTAATTTGTATACCTGCATTTGCCCCTGCTAGACTACTAGCCCCTAAAAGGTGGGGTCACTTCTCTATCCTTTCCTGTTGCCTGCAGTCCTAACTAGAGTGTGTTCTTTTATTTTTCCTAAGGTGGAACAGTGAGACTAAGGAAGCTGTTAAGTCAGTTAAATGTTTAGTTTTTATTTCCCTTTTAAACGAAGAAAGGGAAGAGTGTAGGGATTCACCACTGTAGACAGAGTCAGTGGGACTTGAGTAAAGAAGGCAGTCTTTTTTTTTTTTTAGATTTATTTATTTATTTGACAGACAGAGATCACAAGCAGGCAGAGAGGCAGGCAGAGAGAGAGGAGGAAGCAGGCTCCCTGCTGAGCAGAGAGACCTGAGGAGGGGCTCAATCCCAGGACTCTGGGATCATGACCCGGGCCAAGGCAGAGGCTTAACTCACTGAGCCACCCAGGCTCCCCAAGAGGGCAGTCTTTTAAGTCAGTACTTAATAAGTTTGCTTATAGACTACATATTTAGGACCTCGAACTTCAAAGTGTTCTCAGGGACTTGGGGGAGGGGTTGGGCGCGGGAGAGGACATTTTCCCAGACTACTAGGCTCTTGGGTTTTCCTCAGTTGTTCTTTACCAAGGAGTCGTTGTTTGGACTCAGTTCAGTCTCCTGGTGTTATCTCTGTTCTCCCAAAGGTAAGGGATGGGGTATATCTCACTCGGGCTCAAATTTTTGATTCCCAGTAATTTCTCAACATGGAAGCTAATTATGCAGATCTCTTTCAGGCTTAATGGGTTGTCTTTCCAGCTTCAGAATGAACTCAGGAAGAAAGCTGGGCCAACCCCCTTGGCATCTGGGATCTGGGCCTGAAACTTGGGTGCTGTTAAGGACTTAACTGGGTCTGGTTCTCATTTAGGCCAGGTGCCAACTCAGTCCTTTCATTTGTCCTAGGTCGAGCCCCTAGGGGCCGCTTGGCCAATCAGATCCCCCCTGAGATCCTGAACAACCCCCAGCTGCAGGCAGCCATTCAGGTCCTGCCTTCCAACTATAACTTTGAGATTCCCAAGACCATCTGGAGGATTCAGCAGGCCCAGGCCAAAAAGGGTGAGCCCCCAAGTTTTGAGATGGGGTAGGGGTGGAGAGGTTGCCTGGCTCTGTCAGGGACAGTATCCCCATCCCAGGATTTTCCTAGACCTCTGCTCTCATGTCTTCACTCTGTCTTTCAGTGGCCTTGCAAATGCCTGAGGGCCTTCTCCTCTTTGCCTGCACCATTGTGGATATCTTGGAAAGGTGAGGCTTGGGGCATTGGAGAAGAAGCTAAGCCAAGACCTTCCCCTTGCCCATTATATCTCTTCCTGTTGACATTTTTTCCTTCTGGACCTTGGCCTTTCCCTGCCCCCTCCCACAGCCATACATCACAAAAGGAAAAAGTCAAAACTAAACTCCCAGCCTGTTGAGATCCCAGCCTGTCTGGCTTGTCTTGTCTGTATAAATCTCTTTTTCCCTAAAATATTAAAGGGGGGGGGTGCAGCAGCTGAGTGGGGAGATGAGCTGTTTTCAGTATCTTCAAAGCTGGGCCTAGAGCAGGTCGTGGGGCCTGAGGAGGAACTTAGGAATCCTTAGAGCTGACCTGGAATGAGCTGTGTTGTCAGCATCAGGTCTAGCCAAGGGGAACCTTTTTCTCCCACACATTTGGGGGAGTAGGGCAAGGAGGGGCTTGGTGGGGCAGAAGTGTCTAGGAGATGGTATTCAGTTCCTCTCCCCTCTCTGTCTAAGTTTCTTCATTACAATGAGCCATCCTGGGGCTGGGGGTGGGGAGTTCTCAGCCATCTGGAACCAGCACAGGAACAGGGAGGGAGAATGGGGAAAGGGGAGGTCATCTTGAGATGGGAACCTCCCACTTCCCTGCTGCTGCCTTCCCCCTCTCCCCTTCTCATCCACTGCCACAGACTCACTTCCCAGCTCCCACCCTCTTGCCCCTTGGGGATGCTCTCTGGGGCTCAGGCCAATTTGCATACATTTTAATCTATAAAAAATTAAGTGCTCTGGCTGACTCAGATGCCTGGGCTGCATTTTAAGGAGTTGAATAATCTGCTTCTGTGCACAGACTGATTTGGGGAAGGGGAGGAGGAGAGGCTGCTGACTGACAGCAGCTCAGCTTTCCCCAGCACACCTCCAGGAGAGAGATGGGGAGACCCTAGTTGCCAAGCCAGGCCCTGTGGCCCAGGGGTGCATCTCTCAAGGAAGAGCTGGCCCTCTAGCACCATGCCCCTGGTGAATTGGGGGAGTGCGGGGTCTTCCCCACCCACCCCTGTCCTCCAGTGATTCAGGCCTGGCAGCAGATCCTATGGCAATATGTTGGCCAGAGCCCACTCTTTCTGACGCATGAGGTGTGTGGGTGGTGCCATGTGCTATGGGGGAGCCGTTAGTGGGTCCCCCCCCACCCTGGGTGCAGAGGGCCCTAACTAAGGGTGGGAAGGTAGCAGGGGGTCTGGGTGACAGGGAGGCTGTGTATATCCCTACATGTGTACCCACGCACGCTGCAGCGTCAAAGCATGGGAGTGGGCGCCTCTGCATGTGTGTGCATGCTCCTTGCTCTGGGTGGGACAAGCTGGGGCGTCAGAGCCCCCGTATCCAACCCTGTGTCTGCCCAGCTGAGGGGTGGGGGTCCTTCTTGAAGTCTGGGCTTGGATGGAGGAACCCGGGTGCTACAGAGACCGTTCTCATACCGCTCCAGTTCCAGGAGCTGCTGCCAGGACCGGGGGATGTGGCAGCTGGGCCCCTCCTACTCTTTGTTGGCAGAAGTGGCAGCTGCCAGCCCCAGTGATTGTGGGGAATAGGGAGAGGAGCTGGGCCCTGAGATATCCCCACAGGGGTAGGTCTCTCTCCCACCTCACCCTGGTGTCACCATCTCGTGTCCCCCTCCCTGTTCCCTCACCTCCACAGGTTCACAGAGGCCGAAGTGATGGTGATGGGCGATGTGACATATGGGGCTTGCTGTGTGGATGACTTTACCGCCAGGGCCCTGGGAGCTGACTTCCTGGTGCACTATGGCCACAGCTGCCTGGGTATGGTGGGCGGGGATCCTGGCGGGAAGGCAGGGAGGCAGGACTGCATGCTAATTTCCCCATCGAGGTGCCTTGTCCTGCTTGCAGGCAGGAGGTCCCTCCCAGTTTCTGGGATGGCTTTGGCCTTCCTGCTCTGCAAGTGGATCTTTCCTTTGGGTTTGGTTGCCTTGGAAACAACGTTGCTGTCCCAGATGTGGGTGTTTGGAAGGCTGTTGGTGGTAGAGCAGCCCGGGCCCCGGCCGAGGGGTGGAAAAGGAGCTTCTAAGGGAACCTATCACTGTGCGGGGGCCCCCCTCCCCCCGCCTCCTGGTCACTCCTTGTATCCCTAGGCTGAAGCCACTGGTCCTGACTGCTCAGAGACCTTGGTCCAGGCAGGCTCCCTATGCCTCTGGCCTTCCAAAACAGTCTCCTGAATTCTTGTCTCTTCCCAGTTCCCATGGACACCTCAGCTCGAGACTTCCGGGTACTGTATGTCTTTGTGGACATCCGGATAGATACTACCCACTTCCTGGATTCTATCCGCCTCACCTTTCCCCCAGCCACTTCCCTTGCCCTGGTCAGCACCATTCAGTTTGTGTCGACCTTGCAGGTAAGTGAACAGATAGGCAGCCAGCCTCTGGGCTCTTCCTGGAGCCCATGTTAGGTGCTCCAGCTAGTCCTCTGGCCCTGGCTCTCCCTCCTCACCCACTTGCTTCCCTTCCCTCCTCATCCCTCCAGGCAGCTGCCCAGGAGCTGAGAGCTGAGTATCGTGTGAGTGTCCCACAGTGCAAGCCCCTGTCCCCTGGGGAGATCCTGGGCTGCACGGCTCCCCAGCTGCCCAGAGAGGTGGAGGCTGTTGTGTAAGTGAAAGATGAGGGGCCAGTTGGAGAGACATAAGAAATGCACCTAGAAGGGATCGGGAGGTTCATTGTGTAGGAAAGGAAGCTGAGTCTCAAGCTCTTTAACTGTTTGCTCAAGGTCACCCTGCAAAAGGGAGACCGAATAGGGTTGCAGGGGGCCTGTCTCCCTCTCAGGTGCTCTGTCCACCATGTAAGAGGCTATGCCCAGGCTGGGGCAGGAATCAGAGGGCCTCATGGGGTAGGGAGTGGGGGTGAGGGTGGGCTAGAAATAGTGGGAATATAATTGGAGAAGATGGATGGGCACGCCCAGGCTGCAGCCCTGTTAATTTAGCATCTGGACAGCTAACAAGCAGGAGCAGCATGTCTCCTGCCGCCTAATTATTTTAGGTAATGGAAATGCTTAATGTTGTGTGAATGCAGCCAGCCTCAGAACCCATAGCTGCTCCCCCCCCACTCCCCCCCCCCCCCCCCCCCCCCCCCCCCCCCCCCCCCCCCCCCCCCCCCCCCCCCCCCCCCCGCCCGGGGCTGGTACTAGGGAGGGGAGCCCCATTCCTAGCTAATGGCAGGGAGAGCGGGAGGGGCACTCCCCTCAGCCCCACCTCTGGGGCTGTAGATGCTGGTCCCACAGGGCCTGCTGCTCCCACGCAGGATAGCCCTGCTCTCACAGGCATTGCCCCTCCGCCTGTGCCCACATGATTCTGAGTCTGTAGGTGCCTACCACTGGGGGCTTGAAGGTGTGTGTTGGAGGGACAGACACCCTGCATGTGGGGCATTCATCACAAAGATCAGTGTGGTCTCCAAGAAGGAACTGCATTCGTGATTGTCCTCTGTGCTCTGCCTTCTCCGTGGACTGGGAAGCTCCTTTTAGAGCAGGCTTGATAGAGCCTGGTGGTTAAGCCTAGAGACAAGTCCTAGATCTACTGCTTAATAGCTGTGTGACTTTGGGCAAATTCCTTAACATCCCTGAACAGCAGCTGTATCTATTGTAAAATGAGGATACTCTAGGTACCTCGGAGGACTGTTTGATGGGTCTGAGTGTGAAGTCCTACATGGCAAGTTCTTATTCTGGGCCTTGGTGCACAGAAGACACAAATCCAGTAAACAGTAGTTGTTATAACTCAGTAAGAGGACCTGAGAGCCAGTTTGGGAAGAGAGAGCCATTGTAGACCCTGAAACTTCATTTACAACATCGATGACATGTTGATCCCTATTTGCCGTGTCTGTGTTGAGCTAGGTAAGGAACTGTCCCGCCATCTCCAAGGTAGGCTCTCTAGAGCCCTGAGCAGCCTTCCCATGGCCATGGCTGCCCTTTTACCCTTCCCCCAGAAGTCTGGGGTGAGGAGCAGTTCTCAGATTCTGCATTACATAACTAGAAGGGCCTTATTCTCATCCAGGTCAAACTCCTTATTTTGCACATGAGAAAACCAAGGCCTCGGGAGGTGGAATGTTGACTTAGGCCAGTACCCCCCCCCCACCCCAGTAGCAGCACATTCAGCCAGGAGCTCAGTCTGGTCCTCCAAGCCAGTGCCCACCTTTTCTGCTGCCTTACCATACCCCACACTTATCATCCCCTGTCTCTCTGCTGCAGATATCTTGGAGATGGCCGTTTCCATCTGGAGTCTGTCATGATTGCCAACCCTGGTGTCCCCGCTTACCGGTATGGGCTGAGCTGGGCTGACCAGCTAGAGAGAGGGTGGGATTTCCCTGCCACTAAAGCTCTCAACTGGACGAAACTTCCTCATTCCCTGGCTCTTTGACAGCCAACAGCTCTAAGTATCTGAGGTACTTGGGTCCTGAATCTGGGCGTCAGACCCAGAGCTGCTGCTGCACAGTACCCACCCATCCCCCACTGGGATTCATACCGAAATTCTAACCCCCCCTCCTACTTTTGCCTGCTCCAGCTGTGGGACTGAGCTTTCCAGTGACAATCTCTGCTCTCTTCCTATTACCTGCATGGAACCTAAAGATTCAGGAGACCAAGGGACTGGGTCAGCGAGCCGTGGGTATAACAGGTACCATGAGTGGCTGTCACCGTAACCCTCATAGCTTCTTTTCCAGATATGACCCATACAGCAAAGTCCTATCCAGAGAACACTATGACCACCAGCGCATGCAAGCCAACCGCCAAGAAGCCATAGCCACAGCCCGCTCAGCTAAATCCTGGGGCCTTATCCTGGGCACTTTGGGCCGCCAGGGCAGCCCCCAAATTCTGGAGGTCAGAGGGCTTGTATGGGAGGAGGGGACTGACTAGAAACCCAGCTGGGAAAATTAGTAGACTTAAGGGATTTTGACTTGGTTGCTTGACCATGGTGACCTGAGCTTAGCCTCCATCTTCCAGCAGCACCTGGAATCTCGGCTCCAAGCCTTAGGACTTCCCTTCCTGAGGCTGTTGCTCTCTGAGATCTTCCCCAACAAGCTTAACCTACTTCCTGAAGTGGATGTGTAAGTTTCTTCACCTTACCTCTCTAGCGATGACTCTGGCTAAGGAAGCTTCCTTAGATCAGTGTCGGGCCCAGCACATATTGAAGGCTGGAGTCAGTGGGGATTGCTTCCATGAATGTTCATGTTTACAGAGCCCTCATTCAGCAGGGGCTGCTCTTGGCTAGGGGTCTCACCCATTTCAGTTTGGGGGCTCACAAGCAACTGTAACATCACAGTCATTCTTTTGAGGGTTGGTTGGCACCTGCAGTGTACCAGAACCAAACTAAATTTGATTCTGGAGATAAAATTACAGATAAGCTGCCCAGGCCCTGCGCTCGGAGAGCTCGCAGAGGGCTCTCTCAGAGGAAACAGGAAAATCAACAGCTATAGTGTTATTCTGAACAGTAGTACGTGACTGTCTTTACTCTAGAATTAATAGTAAGCATTCATTGGGTGTGTTGGGGACAAAGTCATGTTTTTCAGCATGCTGTCCAGGGGAGGACCACCTTCCCCACCCCCACCCTTGGGCCTGACCTGACCTTCCCTTCCCAGGTGGGTGCAGGTAGCATGTCCGCGCCTTTCCATTGATTGGGGCACAGCCTTCCCCAAGCCGCTGCTGACACCCTATGAGGTAACCCTGCGTTTTGAAAATACCTGAGAGAGAGTGGGCTTTGTACCTGGTTCTGTCCAGGGAGGGATCTGCAGTGGGCTGGGCAGCACTTATTACAGCTGACTCATTTCTTAGCTGTGTGGCCCCAATTGGGCAAGTCCCTTAACCTGTCAGAGCCTCACATTTCCTTTCTGTGGTATGGGGACAATAGGACCTCCATAGGCCATCGTGAAGATTGAATTAATTAATCTTGCCCTGAAAAAGTTGGCATTTGTTGTCCGGGTGTCCTTCCCTAGGCAGTGGTCGCCCTGAGGGACATTTCCTGGCAGCAGCCCTACCCTATGGACTTCTATGCCGGCAGCTCCTTGGGGCCATGGACAGTCAACCACGGACGGAACCGGCCCCCCCAGGCTCTGAGCCCGCTGGCGTTGGAGAAGGTAGGCCCAGACTTGCAAGCGGGGAGGAGAGAGACCAAAGGCGCGGCCTCGCCTGGCCGCCTCCCTAGCGACGTGAGCCGAGGCCGCCGCCGTGAGGCCGCTACGGGAAATGCACGGGAGTAGGGTGGAGGACGTCGCAGAATGGAGACCCTGAGCAGAGTCTGCCATCCTCCGATGCAGGAGAAGTCCCCGCAGCCCTCTCCAGCCGCGGCTTGCGACGGCTGCAGCTGCGGAGACGAAAAGGGAGCAACGAACGCTCGATGAGCCCTTCCTTGGTCTCAGGTATCCGCCCCTGCTTGGGCCGCGCCTTCCCCCCTCCGGTTGTTATGGGAACACCCGGCTCGCGCAGAGGCCCGCCCTTGGGGTGGGGCCAGCATTTGGTCCCACCCTTCGTGTATTCGATTTCCGCTCGGGGAAAGGCTGCTTCCGGTCCCTGGCGCGTTCCCCGGCAAGATGGCGGCGCGGCCACCGCTGAGGGTGTTAGCCCTGGCCGGCTTCCGGCAGAGCGAGCGGGGCTTCCGCGAGAAGACTGGAGCGCTGAGGAAGGCGCTGCGGGGCCGCGCCGAACTCGTGTGCCTCAGCGGCCCGCACCTGGTCGCGGATGCTGCTGGCCCCAAGGGCGCCGGGCCGGACTCCGGTGAGACGGGCCATGCCGGGGAAAGGCACTCGGAGTCTTTTATCTGGCCTCGTTTCCGTAACGCCTTTCAGCATACCCCCACGCCGCATCCTCACCTCTTCCCTCCCCCTGCCCATACTCTTCATTTCTTCCATCCCAGCCTCCCAGGCCTCCATCATGATCAGGCTTCCCTGCCTTGCCATTCCACTCTGCTCTCCACCTCATTACCCCCAGATTCTCATCTTCGGCCGCCTCTTCGCTAGTTGTCAGCCCCAAACCCTCCCTCCCTCCCGTTTTCATTTCTCATGCCCTAGATACCCGCTTGCCCTAATCCCATCCTTTCCCCATATCGCTGTAGAGCCCTGCCTTCCGGAGGAGCAGCC
>PISX010017310.1:0-43516 GCA_004024625.1 Mellivora capensis | reverse complement strand
GTGATCACCAAGACAGCATGGTACTGGCATCAAAACAGACACATAGACCAATGGAACAGAGTAGAGAGCCCAGATATGGACCCTCAACTCTATGGTCAAATAATTTTTGACAAAGCAGGAAAAAATATACAGTGGAAAAAAGTCTCTTCAATAAATGGTGCTGGGAAAATTGGACAGCTATATGTAGAAGAATGAAACTCGACCATTCTCTTACACCGTACACAAAGGTAAACTTGAAATGGATAAAGGATCTCAATGTGAGACAGGAATGCATTCACCACTTACAAATCTGATTTATCATTAGCTCAAGACAAAGCAGTGCATTATTATGCATATGATGTTATCTCTAGAAGCTAAAAAATCTTTTTATCTGAAAATGAACTTCTTTAATTACAATTGAAATTGAAAAATATTTTCTTTATAAATGATTAAAAAACCAAAGGAAGCTTTTAGTAATTTATTAGTCACTGTAGTATCTGGCACATTAATGTTAGCCGAACACTGACAGATGAAGGTGACTTCTGATTTCAATTCCAACATGTGAGAAGCTGGAAGTGATCACTCCCATCCTAACAATAAGTACAAGTCTGAACAAACTGAGAATCGTATTAGTTGGTTGGGACTTTCAAAGAACTAGGCAAGGATGGCAAGCAGTCACCCCAAAATCTAGAAGGACTGGTGCATCCAAAATCTGCATTCATGAAACAAGCTCCTGGAGTTATATACTGGCAAAAACATTTCAGTGGTCATTTTGCTGAGTATAGAAGCTAAGTGTAAACTGGAGAGAGAAGAAGAAACAATGGGGAGCTACAATTTAAAGTGGGTCTTCACACAATTATGAGTTTTACCTTCAGGAATCCCACTAGGTTCCCACAGTGAAGAACCAGGAAAGATACCCTAGTACCTTTCTGGTGTATGGAAGGGAAAGTGATATTTTAGATTGGATTTAGAAATAGATATTTCTATTTAAAAACAAAACCAGCAAAAAATATATTGTAAACTCTCTATTTATATACAACTTGGTATTTCTTTCTCTATATATACATATATAATTGATAGGCTAAGAGAGGAAGAGAAAGTTGAATGTTATAAAATGCTCAGTTAAAACCAGGGAAGAAAAATTTTAAAGAAGAGGAGGGAGGGAAGAAATAAAGAACAAGTGCAACACACAGAAAGCCATTGTGAACATGGCAGATATTAATTCAAGTATATAAAAAATCACTGTAAATATGAATGCTTCAAATACATATATATATATGTATTTCAAATACATATATATACATATATGTATATATATGATATATACATATCATATATATACATATGATATAATCATATCAAATCAAATACATATATATATGTTACATAAAAGAAATCCAGTTTAAATATACATATCATATATATACATATGATATAATCATATCAAATCAAATACATATATATATATATATATATATATAATATATGTTACATAAAAGAAATCCAGTTTAAATATGAAGACACAGGTAAGATAAAAGTAAAGGTATGGGGAAAGATACAATATGATGACATTCATTAAAGAAGCCTGGAGTGGCTAAATTAATTTCAGACAAAGCAGACCTCAGAACAGGGAAAATTATTGGGAATAAAGAAAAGCAGTACTTAAAGGGTTCTGTTCTCCAAGAAGGCCTAATCTTTAGCAAATCAAATTAACTGATACTGAACTAAACTTGCATTCCTGAAATTAACACCATTTGGTGCTAATATATTACTTTTTATATGTTGGTGGATTTGATTTGCTAATAATTGCATCTTCTCATGATAAAAAAGAATATTTCTTTTTTTTAAGATTCTATTTATTTATTTGACAGACAGAGACCACAAGTAGGCAAGAGAGGCAGGCAGGGAGAGAGAGGAGGAAGCAGGCTCTCCGAGGAGCAGAGAGCCCGATGCGGGGCTCGATCCCAGAACCCTGGGATCATGACCTGAGCCGAAAGCAGAGGCTTTAACCCACTGAGCCACCCAGGCACCCCCAAAATAATATTTCTTCTCATAAGCATTGTATTTGATGCCCTTTAAAAATTCGCTTAAACAAAAAAGAAAAAAATAACAGACTTTCACCATGAAAAGAATATGTGGTGAAAAAAATAGTTTACCAAAATTCTACACATGGATTAAGATGTGGAAGAACATATTTACTTTTGCTTTTTTTAAGAATTTTTATTTATACTTGTTTTATTTTTTATTTATTTTTATTTTTTTATTTTTTTAAATATTTTTTTTTTAATTTGCCAGAGAAGGAGAGAGAGAGCGAGCATACAAGCAGGCAGAGAGGCAGGCAGAGGCAGAGAGAGAAGCAGGCTCTCTGGATCCCAGGACTCTGGGATCATGACCTGAGCTGAAGGCAGCGGCTTAACCCACTGAGCCACCCAGGCGTCCCAACAAGTTATAAGGATTTTATTTATTTATTTATTTGACAGACAGAGATCACAAGTAGGTAGAGAGGCAGGCAGAGAGAGAGGAGGAAGCAGGCTCCCTGCTGAGCAGAGAGCCCGATGCGGGGCTCGATCCCAGGACCCTGGGATCATGACCTGAGCCGAAGGCAGAGGCTTAACCCACTGAGCCACCCAGGCGCCCCTATACTTGTTTTATTTTTAATATCAACATTATCAACTCTGTTCTGGTACGATAAGTCATAGAAGAAGCATCCCTAAATTCTGGATAATAAGAAGTAATAATTGTAGCATAGCATAAGGTATAGAAATGTTGAATCACTGTAACATAGCATAAGGTATAGAGATGTTGAATCACTATACTGTAACCTAAAACTAATGCAACATTGTGTGTCACTTATAATCAAATTTTAGAAAATAAAAAGATACAGTACTAATTATCTTTTTCACTCAATGTGATATTAGTAAAAATGCAAAGCTTGTAAGACATTGCAATAAAAGCCTTAGAATATCATTATTTTTGATAAATACTTTCTTATTTTTTAAAGGTAATTTTTAAGATTTTATTTATTTATTTATTTGACAGACAGAGAACACAAGTAGACAGAGAGGCAGGCAGAGAGAGAGGAAAGCAACAGGCTCCCTGCTGAGCAGAGAGCAGATGCAGGGCTTGATCCCAGGACCCTGAGATCATGACCTGAGCCCAAGGCATAGGCTTTAACTCACTGAGCCACCCAGGTGCCCCTTTAAAGGTAAGTATTTTAAACAATGTTAGAAGTATTATGCCAGTAACATTTTTTTTGGGGGGGGAGGTAATTAGATATAATTGTAAGTTGTAATTGTAAGGTAATTAGATGTAATTATAATTGTAACTGTAAGAAGTTGTCAACCAAAGAAGATCATGAAAAGTACTTGTGAAACTTTGAAACACATAATGAAAGTCCTTCTAAGGATACATTTTCCATACACTTTACCTGTTCTTCTGACTTGTGCACATGCACATGCTCAAAAAATATTTATTGAATTATTTTAAGAATGCAAGAAATAGAAGAATTCTTGTCTAGCTTAATTTGATTGGAGTTGACATGATACCACAAACACAAAGTGTTTTGCAAATTTTCTGATATTTTAAGATCTCTTAATAACAGAGCCATTCTATTTGGCTTGAAACTTAAATTCTTCTAATAAGGAAAAATTTTTCCTCTCTTCTCTTCTCACCACTGTATTTTTCCTTTTATCTATTCTTACTTATTGTGCCTGAAGATGTATTCAAGGCCAATGTTATTTTCTGTGAATTTATGATATCCATTTTTGATAGAGAAGAAACAGGAGAACAAAAATGGAACTTCAGGCAGAAAAAAAAACAAGTGTCCATAGAAGGAGAGAAGGTCCTTAAAATGGCGATTGAATATGTTGAAAAAAAACACAGACTGGTGTAGAGTTTTACTCAGAGCTGAATGTGCATATGAACTATCTACTTTAAAATACTTGCTACATCACTTGGTTTTAGAGAAAGTAGGGTTTTCTCTAAAACTGTGTTTTAGAGAAAGCAGGGTATGTGTAGTTTTAAGATAATATGATGATACAACCAAACACTGTTTAGGTTAGAAATCTCAGTAAATTTAGCAACCATTACATATGCTTGGTCATAGAAATTCCGAACTGCTAATAAGAGATTCCTGTAAACCTAATTGGTAACTGCTAGTAAAATTAACACTAATTTTTTGTGTTCATTAGTTTTCTATTAAATCCTACAATATTTAAAGCCATTCAAAATGGAAAGCATGGCAAATGGTATTTAAATGATTACGCAGACTACAAGGAAAGAAGAATCTCCAATTATTTTTATTATTCTATTAAGAGGAATAGAAACATATCAATTGTTAAATAGCAGCTATATATATTTCTTTTCATTTCAAGTTTTAAAATTTAGCATTCCATACAGATTTTACTGAGAGACATGAATGTTAATAATACATTACTAATTCTATAAATAACATAATTAATATTACTGTGCAATTATTTTATTTTTTTAAAGATTTTATTTATTTATTTAACAGAGAGAAAGAGAGAGATCGCTTCTTGGCCTTTTGGCTAAGATCAAGTGTAGTAACAGAGAGAAAGAGAGAGAGCACAGCAGGGGGAGTAGGAGAGGGAGAAACAGGATCCCCACTCATCAGGGAGCCAGATGTGGAGCTAGATCCTAGGAACCTGGGATCATGATTTGAGCTGAAGGCAAACACTTAACTGAGTGAGACACTCAGGCCCTTTATCTATGCAATTATTTTAATCAACATATTGGTTCCTAGATATATATATATATATATATATATATATATATATATATATATATATAAAATACCTATTTAAATTATTATAAAATGCAATGGACATCTGAATTTCAATGTATCTTTTTGTAAAAATAAATTAAGTAGTAAATAACCTTATAGTTGAACATTGTATTTAGTAATCTTTTAAACCATTTGCTTTCTTATGTTAAATTTTATTTTGATATTGTAATTTTATAATGGGTTTGAATTAAATCATATATGAAACAAAGCTGAGGGGTGCCTGGGAGGCTCAGTAAGTTATACATTTGCCTTCGGCTCAGGTCATGATCTCGGTGTCCTGGGATGGAGCCTCACATTGGGCTCCCTGCTCAGTGGGGAGCCTGCTTTTCTCTCTCTCTCTGTCCCTCCCACTGCTTGTCTCTCTTGCACTCTGTCAAATAAGTAAATAAAATATTAAAAAGATAAAAATATTTCTGTTGCATAGAAATATTAACTATATATAATTATATAAAAAAAGAAACAAACAAACAAAGCTGATAAACTATGAAGTGGTCTATACAATGAAGGGACACTGGATTATTCTATAAAGAAAAAGACATAGTATCTTAACACTTATTTTCTTAGTACTCTGAAGGTGGAGTGTCTGGATTTAAGTCTCTTGAGGTTTGTGCATTCTGCAGGGAAAACGTAGAGCTCTCCATGTTGTTCTGATGGCTTATAGATTTTATTGCAACTTATAAAGCTAGAATATACACAAGAAAACCTCCTACAGTTTAGATTCAGTATTTGCAGCGTCATATGATCTTGCTTCATAATACTACTTGGTTTCTAATACTACTTGCTTCCCATACTACTATCTATGTAGGTTTTTTACACTGTAAAAAGACATTATAAATATTAGACAATATAATATAATAAAGGGAGCTTGTAAGAAAACAAAGAAGACTTCAGTAGATTTTTTTCTCATTATTCTATTGTGGTATGAGAATCAAGTTTGATTGGTATGTAGTATGAGAATCAAGGAAAGATAAATGTAAAGAGAGTTGAGAGTTGACTTAACAGTTTTCATTCACTTGTTTAAGAAACTCAAGAATTAGACTCCTTCCCGAAAGTAGAAAAGATTGTACATTAGTTTTTTTTTTCATTTTTTTCTTTTCAAAATGCAGCTTTACAATTTAAAAACGTTTCCAGATTTTGTTCATAAATACACATGAATTCTCTCAGAAACATACTGATAACAGAAGATGTTTTTACAAATTAAGAGGATATTAGATAATATATGAAATACGAAACATGATAAATAACATCTTCTAAAAAATACAATTCTCATTGAATAAATGCATAATATTAAAATATAATTTAAGAATGAATCAGAGACATCTTGTAGTAAGTTCATCTGGGTTTAGTCCCACTTAAAACAACTTAGAAGCTCCAAAAATATATATATATGAAAGAATAGTTTTCAGGCTTTTGACATCAGGAAGCACAAGACAGTGATATCTCAGTGAGAGGCCACAAAATGTGAGCCCTAAAATTGTACCAATTTACTCACTTGAGTTTCCAGGGAAGGGAAACCCAGATGGAGCCCTGTGTTCATCCTAAATTAAAAAGATGGAACTGGGAGTCTGAGGAAGTCAAGGAAGATAGAACTTGCAAGAGTGCTGGAGAAGAGAGAGATGTATAGGGAGAGGGTACTCTGCTTTGATGCTCTGCACAAGGTCCCCTTCAAATCTCCAGCTGAGTGATGACTACCCCAGTCAAGAGAGAAAACTACCCAAAGCTAGGAAAAGAACCACACACAAGAAAGGCAGAGAAGACAATCTCCAGAGCACACTTAGGGAAGGGTATAGATCATATTCCCAGGATCCAAATGGAAAAGCTCATGATTTACTCGGCATCTAGTACAGTAATCAAAAGGTTATTGGCTCAGAAGTGGAGTCAGATTAACTCTAAACTAAAAGATGCTACAGTGCCACACATGGCATTTAACGCAAGCCTTAAAAGGATCAATCTGGAACACTGCGTAAAAAGCTTTATAATATTTATAGGGTGGTAAGGATATCCAGCACTAAACAAGGTAAACTTCACAATCTCTACCATCTGATAAAATTACCAGACATGAAAAGAAGCAGCAAAACAATGAAGAGAGGGACGCCTGGGTGGCTCAGTTGGTTGGACGACTGCCTTCGGTTCAGGTCATGATCCTGGAGTTGCGGAATCGAGTCCCGCATCCGGCTCCCAGCTCCACGGGGAGTCTGCTTCTCTCTCTGACCTTCTCCTTGCTCATGCTCTCTCTCACTGCCTCTCTCTCAAATAAATAAATAAAAAATCTTAAAAAAAAAAAAAAAAAACAATGAAGAGAAAAATCAATCAATTGAAACTGATCCAAAATGGAAGAAATAATACGATTAGTAGATAGGAGCTTAACCAAAGCTACTAAATCTGTGTTCCGTATATTAAAGAAGATAGAGAAAAGAACATAAAAAGTGGAGACATTGAAAATACAAATTTCTAGAGGTAACACTGTATGAAATGAAAATTTACTGCATAGGAGTCATATTAATAACTTAGACACTTCAGAGAGTAATATCAGCAAGCTTGAAAATTTATATATATAAAGTATTTAAAATAACAAAGAGAGAAAAGAGAGTAGACAAAAATAAAAGAGAATGAACAATGCAAAAAATGTTAAAGATTCCATCATTTGGAGGAACAGTGATACCAAATGTAACCTAGAGTTAAGCAAAGAAATAAAGAGCACAGGAAATATAAATATGTGGGCAAAAACAATATTGTTCCTACTTTAAAAATGTCATTTAACTGTAAATCTTTATAGAAAAAAATCATTATCCATTGTGGACTATAACATATATGAGAGTAAGATGAATGGGAGTAATTGCCTAAACACTCAGAAGGGGGAAACTGAAGTACATCATTGTAAATTTCTTATCTAAACGTAAATGGTACAACAAGGTTTCCTGAGTGGCTCAGTCAGTTAAGCATCTGCCTTCTGCTCTGGTCCTGATCCCAGGGTCCCAGAATCAAGCCCCCAATTGGGCTCCTTGCTCAGTGAGGAGCCTGCTTCTCCTTCTCCCTCTGCTTATGCTTTCTCTTGCTGTTTCTCTCATGCTATCAAGTAAATAAATAAAATTTTTTAAAAAAAGAAAGAAAAAGTACATTAATAAGTTAATAATAAGTTACATAATCTGACATACAACATAACACCAAACCAAAATAGAGGGTAGTAGTATTTGATAAGCCAGTAAGAATATTAAGTGAAATCATAAAAGTACTCAATTCCAAAGAAGGCCAAAAAAAAAAAAAGGAAAATGACATATAAACATTGTCAATTTGGATTTAAAAACTACAAGTAACTGATATTTTGCACAAAACAAAGCATTGTAAACTGTCTATATGTAACCACATTATATATAAGTACTTAAGTAGATTAAATGAAAACTGGTAGAAAAATGTATACTAAGAAGGAGCCTGGGTAGCTCAGTTGGTTAGGCATATGACTCTTAATTTCAGCTCAAGTCATCATCTCAGGGTCATGAGATTGAGCCCCACGTTGGGCTCCACACTGAGTGGGGAGTCTGCTTGAGATTCTCCTTCTCCCTCTGTCCCTCCCTGTGCTCACACTCTCTCTCCCTCTCTAAAATAAATAAATAAATCTAAAAAGAAAAATTATATATGTGTGTAAATATATACAACAACCTAACAGTAATTAAAGGAAAGTTGTAGTGACCACTTTAATATAACACAAAGTAGATATTGCAGGAAAGAATATCACCGGGATAATTAAGGTCATTTCATTAATAAAACTGTCATTTCAAGACAACATGACAATTCTAAACATGTATATGTTTATATATAATTTAAGAATTATATATAAATCTAATTTAAGGATTTACCTAATATACTTAATTCAAGGATTCAAAATAAGTAAAGAAGAAAAAAAAACTAATATAACTGAAAGGAGAAATAGTCAAATCCAAAATTATAGTTGACAAATTGAACACTCTAAATAATTGATAGATCAAGTGGACAGAAATTCAATAAGCATATAAAAGACTGAACAACATTATGAACCAGTTTAACCTAACTGACATTGAGAGAACACTACATGCTATGATGGAAGATTTCACATTCTTTTCAATTAAATATGAGACACATACTAAGCTATGCAAAAAATGAAAAGTCTTAAGCTATAGGCTTCAGTCTTCATAAGTGACTAGGAAAGAAAAACATGTTAAAATGAAAGGAAGTAGAGGAAAGGAAATAGTACTGATAAGAACAGAAACCTATTATAGAGAGATGTGGCCAATAGAGGAAAATCAAAGTCCAATCTCCTTTGAGCAGATCAATAAAATTGATAAACCTGTAGCTAGATTGATCAGGACTGAAGAAAGTGCAACAATTATGAATAGTAGCAATCAGAAAAGTGACATCAGTGGCTTCCACAGAAATGAAATAGACAGTAAGGGATTATTATAAGAAACTTTATGTTAATATTTAACATCTTACGTGAAATGACCAAAATCCCTGAGAAACACAAATGACCCAAAGTCATTCAAGAAAATATAGATAATCTGAATAAACTTGTAACTATTAAATATATTGAACATGCAGTTTAATACCTTTTCACAATGAAAACTACAGACTCTAATGAATGCCTTCTCAGGTGAATTTTACCAATTACTTAAGAAAGCAGTAAGATTAGCGGCATCCCTTATTACCCTTAAAACAAACCTATATAGTAGTATTAGGGAAAAAAATTCATATCATACCCTTCACAAACATTATAATTCTTAAGATACAGCAGCAAGTTTAATTAAAAAAATAAAGAACTGCCACTATTTACAGTTGAAATGGTATTACCAAATCACTAAAGACTCCATCAAAAACTGTTAAAACTGAAGAAAGAAATATATTGTAACATATACTATGTTGATAGAAAACTCATTTTGTTGACATATAAATTCTATGTAAATTATCTAGAGAATCAAATGAGTTTTAGTTAAATTCCAGCAAATTCCTTTGTGGAATATGACAAACTAATTCCATACTTTATATAAACATGCAAAGGACTTAGATTGCAAACAGAATGAATGGGAGAAAAAACAAAATTAGAATGTGTAAATACTTGATATCAAGAGTTTTTAGAGGTCTGCAGCAATCAAAACAACATTGTATGGATCTAAGTTAAATTGACACATCAATGATATAGAATAAAAAGAGTGCAGATATAAAGCCATATATTAATTTTCAACATTAGCACCGGGGCAGTTCAATCAGCAATAAATAACATCTTTAAATAATAGATAATAATATGCAAAAAACGGACCTTAACTTTTACCTCACATATTCATCATAAAATTAAAAGTAAGAGCTAAAAGATTTTAGGGGTGCCTGGGTTGCTCAGTTGGTTAAGCATCTAACTCTTCATTTTGGCTCAGGTTATGATCTCAGGGTCCCAGGACTGAGCTCTGTATCAGGTTCACGCTGGTTATAGAGGCTGCCTGCCTAACATGCTCTCTCTCCCTTTCACACTTCCCTTTCCCCCACCTTCTCTTGTGGACATGCACTCTTTCTCTCTCTCTCTGTCTCCAAAAAAAAAAAATGCTAAACATGTTAAGAAAATATAAGATAATCACAGTGAACTGACCTTCAACAAATTTTCTGGAAATAAAACACAAAATACAAAAATAAAAATAAATTGGACTTCATAAATATTAAAAATGTTGCTCTTCAAAAAGTACTGGTGAGAAAATTAAGCGCAAGTCACAGACTGGGACAGAATATACACACAACGCATAAATTATGATGAAACAAAGGGCTTTTACCCAGATTACAGAATTCCTATGATTTAATGTAAGTTAATAAGGAAAACAACCACCCCCAGAAAAAAAGGAAAAAGATTTGAACATATACTTCAGAAAAAAGATATAAATGTAACCAAAAAGCACAGAAAAGCTACTCAATATCATTCGTCATTAGTGAAATGCACATTAAAACAACAATCAAGTACCAGAATGCACTTAATAGAATGTCAAAAATTAAAAAATGTAGACCACTTGAAGTGCTGTCAATGATGTGGATATATGGAATCTATACACATGGCTGTGGGATGGTATGATGGCATATAATTTTACAAAACAGCCTATTTATGCTAATGTTTTAAACACATAACTACAAGTTGACACAGCATTCTACTCCTGGTTATTTACCAAAGAAAAATACAAGCATATTTCTGTTTAAAGTCTTGTACATGAACAATCCTTTTTTTTTCTTTTAAGATTTTATTTATTTATTTGACAGAGAGAGAGAGATCACAAGTAGGCAGAGAGGCAGGCAAGGGGTTGAGCGGGAAGCAGAGATTCCTGATGCAGAGCTAGCTCTGTTCCAGGACCCTGAGATTATAACCTGAGCCGAAGGCAGGGGCTTAACCCACTGAGCCACCAAGGCGCCCCATTACACATGAACACTCTTAATGAGTTTATTTGTAGAAGCCCCAAAATGAAAAAAAAAATGATTGGGACATTAATGATACTCAAATTGTGAATAAGTAGTATAGAGAAACTACTGATCAACACTATGTATGATGAATATCACTTAGGCTAAGTGAAAGAAAGAAAACAAAATGAATACATAGATTTCATTTATATATATTTCTTACAAATGCAGAAGAATGTAAAATGATTTTACATAAACTACTGCCTGGGCAGATGGATAACAAGCAGGATGAAAGAATGACAAAGGAATATGAAGGCCATGATGGATAGATAGGATCCTTAACCTTGATTTTTGCAATAGTTCCATAAGTGTGTACATACACTAAAGTTTATCAATTTTTAGATTTTAAATATGTGAAATATCTTCTTTTGACCACTATGCCCCCCATTAAGCTGGAAACAAAAAGGATGTAGAAAATATAGGGTGCCTGGTTGGCTCAGTCAGTTAAGCGTCTGCCTTCGACTGAGGTCATGACCTCAGAGTTCTGGGATCGACCCCACATCCAGATTCTTGCTAAGCAGGAAGTCTGCTGTTGCTTCTCCCTCTGCCCCTCCACCTCTTGCTTTTGCTCTCTCACTCAAGTAATTTAAAAAAACAAATTAAAAATAGAAAAAGTGGTCTTGAAGACAGTCTATCTATATAGATATTTTGCTTTAAAATAACATATACTATTTTCTACAATTAGAATATCACTAGATAAATAAACATTTTCATACAGAATAACTACCTTTAATTGGTTTGTGTAAGAGTACATTTCTTATTTGCTTAGGTATAATAAAATAATAATTGCATTGAAAATAACAATGGTGGGAACACCTTAGTCAGTAGAGCATGTGACTCTTGATCTTGGGGTCCTGAGTTAAGGCCCATGTTGGGCATATACCTACCTTGATTAAAAAGACAGAAAATAACAGTTATGGTAATGAGGAAATGTAAGAGTCAAGGAATATATATATATATATATATATAATCTCCCCAAAGCTTTTCTATTAACACCTTAAAAAGATAAAAACACCTTTTTGAGAGTGATTTAATTTTCTGAAAACAATTCTATGAAGTTTCAAACCCCAAGTGTAATCTAAGTGGTTAAAAGATGCCATTGTTAAATGTCTAATGTTTTGGAGAGAGTCAAATATATTTGGTCAAAAGTGAAATGCACATCTAATCTAGTTTAACTTAATTGCTAATTTTTTTTCAGCATCTAGAGTCAGAATGATGAACCAAGAGCCATTTCAGTCTCTTAATCAGCTTATTGATGTATTGATAGAATGATGACCTTGTCCAAACAGTAGCTAATCTAAGGTAAAGTGGCATTTTTCAAAATAATATAAAATTTAGTGAAATTAAATTGTGTTCTCAATGTTCTGATTACAAAATTCTGATTATTTTTTTTCCATTTTAGGTCATAGATTATTATTTTTCATTGTTGGGTAATATATCACTGTGTTAGCCTACTGGCAAGTGCATTAAGAATCTTCAACTATATGGAAGGATTAATTAGACTGGGTAAACTGGTATACTTCTAGCAGTCATAAATGGGGATTAAATTAAGGTAACTTAATAAGGCTAAAGCAGTAACTTCTGGGTTGTTTTCACATGCTCTGAAGACTTTAAAGTAAGGATGCTTCAGAAATATGATTTATGACCTTATTATACCAAGATGGGTACAATGCTCAAGATTTCCATATAGGAAATTAAATTCAAGGTTGAAATATATTTCCTCATATATTTTATGTGAACAACTAGGTGTGGTATTTACCAGAAAACAGAAAGCAACAAAAATAAGTTTAACTTACAATACACTTAATGGCCCTCCCAGGATTGGAATGCTTAAGCAATAATATCCCGCCTTTGCCAAGAGACTCTTTTCTTTCCTCATGTGTGTCATAAAAAAATGGACTTTTTAACACATGTAATCCTTCTTAATGTGTTCAGTGAAAAAAAGCACCCTGGGGAAAATGTGTAAGACTGTAAGAACCACCTTTTTCTCTAATCAAGAAAATATTGCTTCATAGTGTATAAAGAACACAAAATATGAAAAGAAATGAAATCTTAGCATAATAATTATTAGATTAGTGAAATTTTCAAACATTATGTTTTTAATAATCTTTACAGAGTATTTTATTTGTCCTATAATTATTTTAATTCTTAAATAAAATTTTAAAATAAATAAATCTTAGATACAGTAGCTATTTGAAATATCTTTAAGTTGTATGGCTCATGTGAATATTTAATAGAGGAATCTTTAATAAATTTTAAGTGTGAACAACATTTACAGGTACTAGATTTAGAAGACAAAGAGAGTAGAAAGGAAAGCAACAATTGAGAGATGATATTTGCAAAACATAAATTTCAAAAAGATATTTGTAAAACATAAATTTCACAAAGACTCATATATAGTATTCACATAAATAGTGCTTTTACCTCTGTAAGAAAAAGACAAGCAATTCAATGGAATAATGAGTAAAAGACTTGAAAAGTCACTAAACAAAAGAATATATCCAACTGGCCATCAATATAGGAAAAGTGTTCAAACTCATTAGTCATCAGGAAAATGCAAAATAAAACCATAATTAAATCATACAACACACCATCCAGAACATGGGAAGAAAAAAGCCGAACAAACTCAAATTTTGGTGATGATGTGGAACACACATTCATATATTTCTGGTGGGAACTGAAATAAGCACAAGCACATTAGGCAACTTTTGGCAATATCTATTGACCCGTTTCAAATACAGTGCATATGCTATGATTCAGCAACTTCTCTCCTTGAAATGTACCTGAATGTGATGCACATATCCTTTTACCAAAAAGTTTGCATAAGAATGTTTGTGGCAATAGTACTCATAAGAACTATACCTGATAACAGCCCAAATACTAGCAACCATCAAATGAATAAATAGATTAGAAGATAAGTAATGAAATTCTACAACAAACAAGCATAAACTAGTAATAACATGAATGGAGGGAGGGGGATGAGGGGTTGGATGAACCTGGTGGTGGGTATTAAGGAAGGGACATATTGCATGAAGCACTGGGTGTGATGCATAAACAATGAATCTTGGAACACTGAAGAGAATAAAATAAAGTTTTTAAAAAAAAGAAAGAAATAACATGAATGGATCTCACAAACATAATACTAAGTGCAAGAAAGAAGATGGTAAAAGTGCCTGCTGTCTAATTCTGTTTATATAGAATGGATAAGTTCCTTCATGGTGATAATAGATATTATGGTTGTTACAAGCACAGAGTATTAACTGTGGGGGGCATGAAAGGGACTTCCAAAATGCTGTTAATATTTTTTCTTGATCTGAGTGGTGGTGTCATGAGTGTGTTCACTGTACAAAGTTTTGTTGAGCAATATACATTTGGGTATTTTATTTTGTTAAGTCCCCGTTCAAACCCTTTGTATACTTTTCTGCTGAAATGTCTTTTTCTTACAGATCTGAGTAAATTATAAGAATATTATGAGTCCTTGGTCAAATACATATTTTGGAAATAAAATATATAGGTGTTATTTGCAAAATATATTTGTAATTGATATTTTCTCAACTTGTTGCTCTTCTTTCCATGTTATTAATAGTGCCTTAAGTCTAACACTTGTAATTATGCACATATTTTCATAAGTGTTTACATAAGCCAAAAACCTAGAAACACTTCCAAATAGCCTAAAATTTCTAAACTGTTGTGCACATGTGTTATATTAAAATTAAAAATTTATTTATTTAAAAAGATTCTACAAAAATGTACACTACTGCTAAATGCAAGTAACTTTCAAAATAAGTGGTAAGTGTCCAGTATACTGGTGGGAAAGCTTTAAATTGTTTCAACATAATCCATACTCTGGTTTTAGGGCAACTTATTGTTTGAGGTTAATTAGCAAACTACATATAACATGTGTCACTCATAACTATTGCTTGCAGTTAATGGTATATAATTTGAATTTATTTAGAAAAATATTGCTTATTTAATGGATATGGGTAAGAACTACTTAATTTAGGAGGAGTTGACCAGCCTAACTAAGGAAATGATGGGTTTATAAGTGCCTTTTAGGAGTTATTTAAATCTGATGTTGCCTCTCTTCATTTCTCTTTTCTGCACCTTTGTGATTGTTACTGTACTGTTTTACATCATTGAAGATGAGGATGGAGGGAGGCAGCTGCCAACACATGTCCAGCGTTTTTTCTACTCAGTAAAAATATCTTTTTTTCCAGTTCCTTTGGAATAAAAAATAGTAAGAATTCATTTATCTTTATTTAGGTAGGTATTGCTGGACAAAACAACTAAGGCTACAAAGTCAGTATTGGGTTAATAATAACTTCCACTAAAAGGAGAGTTTGAATAGAGGAAGAAAGGGTCTTAGTATAGTGTGTAGTATACTGTTTTGAGAATAAAGAAGACATTGTGAAAAATAGCAGATGCTCACTAAAGATGCCAAATAAAATGTGTGCATACACATATTCAAACCACATATGTAAATTTTATATATATATATACATATATATATAAAACATTTTAATATGGAAATTCTGCATGTTGTCCTCCTATACAGTATCTTTTGTATCATTTAATATAACTTCCTTTTTAGAATCTATACTTAATTAAAATATATAAATATGCAATGAAATGCATAGTTATACATTAAACTTGCATCAAATTCACATCATAAAAAATTATTTTCCTCATAATTATTAGACATACAAAAATGAGCCACTAACTGCTTCTTGTCACTAATTACTGTTAAAAGATGTGAGTGATATCAATATATTGAACTCAAATGAGACAATGTATTAGAGACCATTTTTGGGGAGATGATGATATAACTAATATATGCTGTAATAGGAATTGAGTTCTTATGATTAACATATTGGCACTAAGTTAAAACGTAAGGCAAGATAATCTTTATTATCTACATCTATAACTATCTATATCCTAAATGCAAATTGAAAATCTCCTTCCTCAGGAGGAAATCATATACTATTTTTTCTCAATTCCAGCCCACTAAAATATGTAACCCTGATTTGTTGAGGTATAATTTATATACATTAAACATTACCCCATTTAGTGTAAAATTTCTGACTTTTGGTTAAATCTATACTGTAATGTAACTACCACCAAAATCATGATATTGATCAGCTCCATTGCCCCAGAAAATTTAATTAGTTCTTTGATCATGTTTCCATAAAAGAGAAACATAATGAAGGCAGAACCGACCCAGGAACTGAAATAAAAATATACTGAGTCAAGGGGTGCCTGGGTGGTATAGTCAGTTAAGCATCTGACTCTTGGTTTCAGCTCAGGTCAGGATCTCAGGGTAGTGAGATCAAGCCCAATGTCGGGCTCCATGCTCAGTGGTATCTGCTTGAGATTCTCTTTCCCTCAGCCCCTCTTGCTGGTGCTCTCTCTCTCTCAAATAAATAAATCTCTAAAAAAATATACTGAGTAAGATCTTACATACAGAACATACATACCCACTGTTCAATTTTATTGAAGTAAAAAACAGGAAAAGACACCCTTTTCGTTTTCAGTTCTAGGAGTTTTAACAAACATAGAGTCATGTAATCACCACTATCAAGATATAAGATAATTCCATCACCTCGCCAAAATCTGATTTCCCTTTGTCTGTGGCCAGCCCAATCCTTGCTGATCACTGATATCTTTTCTGTCTTTGTCAGAAAGTCATATAGAATCATAGAGGTATATAAGATTTTGTTCATGTTGTTTCATATATAAGCAATTTCTTTCTTTTTAGATGACAATATTTTATTGTAAAACATATAATGGCATGTGACTACCATGATAATATCATACATTTGATATTGTAAGTTTCTGGATTTTATTTATTCTAAGAAATAGATGTGTGGTGATATCTTTTTTTAATTTATATTTTCCTGATGTTATATGATGTGGAACATGACATCTTTTTCTACATGATTTGTCATCTGTATATGTTTTTTAGTGACGTATCTGTTAAAGTTTAGTTTTATTTTTTAATCAGGTTGTTTTCTTATAGTTGAGTTTTAAGAGTTCCTTGTAAATTTTACATAATAATTCTTTATAAGATATATCTTTTATAAATATTTTCTCCCAATCTGTAGTTTATCTTTCATTCTCTTGATAATGACTTTTGCAGAGCAAAAGTTTTTAATTTTAATGAAGTCCAGCTGTTTTGCTGTTGTATCTAAATGACCACCAAACTCAAGGTCATCTATATTGTCTATGTTATTTTCAAGGAATTTTAGATTACATTTGCATTACATTACATTTACATTACATTTTGCATTTACATTACATTTGCATTTTTTAAATTTATATTTTCATTTACATAGGTCTGCATTATTTAAAAAATGTTCTCTACCTTTGTGTGTAAGTCTAATTTATCTTGTATTAATATAGTTCATCCTGCCTTCTTATTCTTCCTTTTTGGCATAGTATATTTTTTTCTGTCAATTACATTAAAACAAATTCAAAGTTAAGGTGTATCTCTTTCAGATCTCTCCAAATAGTTGTGCTGCTCTTTTGTACCAACTCTGACAATCTTTGCTCTTTAATTAAAGTTTAAGCCCATTCATATTTAATGTAATTTTGTCCATTTGTATTTATCTACAGTGTTACCTTTGTTTTTTTGTTTTTTCTGTCTTCAGGTTTTTTTCTCTTTTGTTCCTCTCTCACTATCTTTTTGAAGGAGTACATACCATACACATATATACACATGGAAACACACACATATCATATATACATATATAATATACAGGATGCCATTTTAATCTATTGATCTTTTACATTTTTTCTATTTACTGTATGAATTATAATAAAATTTTATAACTTAACATTTTTATTTTGCATAAGTAAAATGAAAATAAATGAAAGTGCTTTCAGCTATATTCTATTAATATCCTCCTCAATTCCTTTGGTAGTTGCTGTATACAAAGCATATACATATGCTATAAATATCACCATACAATGTAAGAGACTTGCTTTTAAATGGTCATATGCATTTTAAGGAAGTTAAAATGAAATGTAATTCTATACTTAATTATATATTTACCATATTTCTTCCTCTTCATTCATTCCTAAAGCCTTGAATTTCCATCTAGAATCATGGATGAGCTTACATTCTGACGAACCTATTTTAACAATGCTGGGAAAGCCACTAGATGATCACTCATACAAGTTCTCACAGTTTGGTAAAGATTGCAGCTGTGTCTAACTGCTTCAATCACAAGTTCCAGAATTTTAAACTGTACTTAATTTATAAATTTAGATCAGCAGGGTTAATATACTTGAAATATAGTGTTTGAACTCTTAAGAACTAATGTGTGTGAGGAGAACACAGACACAAAATTAGGCCTGCATGCTCAAGGATGGACATTTTAGGGTATTTCATTAAGGATTTATGGCTACTAAATATGTTAATCAATTTTTTCAGAACTTATTTCCTTCCCAGTAAAGATTATAAGGCAGCAAAATATCTATTGTTTTTATCTCCTTCTTCATAACTTAGACATCATTCAATTCCTTGCCAGCTATATGAACTGGCAGGTAAAGATGATGACTTCTTTTTTGTCCCTCCAGTCTTTTTTTTTTTAACTTTTGCTTCTACTTACGACATTACACTTTAAGTCAAATGTGTTAAGGGGAAGTTAGATCTGGAAATCAGACATAAAATGTATCTTCTTTAACATTTCAAAAACATGACAATAAATTATCATATCTGAGAACTATAACAAAGGACTTCAACTCAAGAAAGATAATGAGAAGTTTATTCAAAGTAGGAACATAAAGAGACATTTTACAAATATATTAGAGCAAAACCAACCTCAAATTTGGTGAAATGCAATTCAAAGGCTAAAATCACCTATCACTAGATTTGCCTTAGAGAAAAAAAAAATACATTACAAACATGTATTATCTAAATGCAGAGATAGTTATTTAAACAATCTTCTGTATCTTTTAAACTTCTGAATATTAATGATGTTTACAGTCTCAAAATAGCCTATTATTGTAAGTAATACAATACTGTGCCTTTAACTTACTTAGAAAAAATGATCTGTAAGATGAATTCTTTGAGTCCCAGGGCTGATTTACTAACCAAATGTTTTAAATATCATTCATGACCAAACAGATTTAACACACATAATCCATAAAGAGAGACACAGAGAGAGAGAGATTTATGACATGTATGTATACAAAGATAGATTTTTAAGCAAATATGAAATTCACTTACTAAAACCTGCTACTATTATAATAAATAAGTGAAATTCACTTTGGTAAAGCAGGAGAGGAAAAAAGAACTGTAAATGATGCCTATGCTACTAAATTAAAACTTCTTTAGAAAGAACTCAAGCAAAGGGTGCCTGGGTGGCTCAGCTGTTATGTGTCTGCCTTTGGCTCAGGCCATGGTCCCAGGTTCCTGGGATCAAGCCCTGCATTGGGCTCCCTGCTTGGCAGGAAGCCTGCTTCTCCCTCTCCCACTCTTCCTGCTTGTGTTCCTTCTCTCGCTCTTTTAAATAAATAAAATCTTTTTTTTTTAAAGAAAGATCCCAAATAATACTCCATGTTGTCCTGTTCAATCTTGCAAAGTGTTCTGAAACATAAACAATCCTTATGACACATACTTTTATTTTGTGAATGTGTACATTTTTTGTGTGTTTTATTGTATTGTCAAATTATATGTAATGCAAGAAGAAAAATTTTTAAATCTTCTTTATATTGGTGTTGAAAATGTTAATTTGCCATTGCATAAGGCCAGAGAGGTTGGGAGTTGGGGGAATAGGCTAAATGGGTGAAGGGAGATACAGTAGTTAATAATTTTAAGCAAACAAAGGGAATGCAAATACTAATAGTCTCCATCAGGCCAGGATATAGTCTAACCATATCAGAGATAATAAATCTGTGGTAAAACTCCTGGTGCTGTTTCAAAGTAGGACTCTACACCTAACCTGAAATAAGAACCCCAAGACCTCATACAGTTTTTACTGATGAGGGAAAAGAAGGCAAGCTGAAGACAAAGCAGAAGTGGACAGCCCACAACCCACCCCCCACCCAACATGGTATATATGTGACATTCCTCACGCACTTCTGGCTGCCCTAAAGGAAAAACAAATAGTTAATTTATAGAGATTACAATCCAGCAAGATGTGAGTCTCCCTCAATTTACAAAAGCCTTAGCAATTTACAAGAACGAAGCATTTCTATCAATGGCCTAGCTTCTGGGATGGGAATGTAGATACAATTAAATGCCCTTATAATCTGTAGCCAATTGACAGATACTTAAAGCAGGTAAAGTGTAAGGTTCTCCATGAAGCTCTCAACTGTTTAATTGTTGATGCCTTACTAGAAGGAAAAACAACCTTAACTAAACAATGGCAAGTCCTCTGGTATCTTGTAAGTTGTCTTTAGCATATGAAAGTTCTATTGAAACCTCCCTTTTTCCTTACCTTCCCCAACCTCATCATATATAACCTAACACCCCTCACATCCGCAGGGCAGCAGCTGTTTCTGCCCACGGGTCCTGTCCTGGTGCATTAACAAACCACCATTTTGCACTGAAGACAAGAATTCTTTCTTGGTCCTCAGATCAGTACTCCACCCCTCTGAACCTTACCTATATTTCAAAACTACAAAATACCAGTTCTTGGACTATGCCCATAGCCCTTTCCCCTAGCCTGACAGTCATCTCTGCTTTATTATAATGTTAAAGTCTCCACCCTGGGAGAAGCACAGGCTTCATTACTATAATATAGGATGCACATACGTAGGAGCATGTTCTCTAACTATGCCTGCAAAGCCTTATGCTCACCTTTACATGCAATGACAAAGCTCCCCTTTCTGAACATTCATCCTAATCCCAAATAAAAGAAACCAGGGCACCGAGGTAGCTCAGTTAGTTAAACATCTGACTCAATTTCAGCTCAGGTCATGATCTCTGGGTCCTAGGATGAGTCCTGTGTTGGGCTCCAATCTCAGCAGGGAGTCTGCTTGGGGTTCTTTCTCTCTCTCTCCCCCTCCTCCTGCTCATGCTCTCTCTCTTCCCTCAAAGAAATAAATAAATCTGAGAGAAAGAAAGAAAGAAAGAAAGAGAAAGGAAAGGATGGGAGGAAGGAAGGAAGACAGACAAACCCACTCACTCCCACTTAGGGAGTCACAGCTTTGGAAGTTATTCCCCATGATGCCCCTATCTGCTGCAAATAGTTTCCTTTGTGTGACAACTCCAAATGGTATAGTCTCTATTTGTCACTCACCAAGGAGTAACTCATATTAGTTCAGTTACAACACCACTGGAGTTGAAAGGAGACAAAAAAAAAAAAAAAGAAAGGGAGCAGAAATTAAACAACTTGAGTAACTGAGCAATTAGCTGATGAACTGCCTCGACCAGGATAGTGACACTAACAATAAAAAGGAATATATAATCCATGAGGCAATTGAAAATAAAATTTGATATAATTTAGATGTAGAAAGTAGGAATGTGCATAAAGACAATGATTGTTGTATTTCTATATAAGGGTCCAGAATAATAACTAAGAGAGATAAAGAGTGTAAGATAATAATGATAAGGGTTTTTTAGAATGCCATTTAAAATGGAATATAAGAATGGCAGTAGACATTCTGATATTTGACAGACTGTCTTGGTGGGGGAAAAAATACAGGCTGGTTCAAGACATCTAATTTAGCTTTGTAAATTTGCTTCTACCTATCTCTATGACCTTAAACAAGCCACACAATTTCCAAAGACTTCAAGCTAAAAAAGTACCTTCTATATGTATTATTTTCATTTTTGGTCTTATTTTGTTCTGTGTTGGAAAGAATAAATAATCTAGTATCTTAAGAACTGATATTGTAAACTTTTCACTTGTTGAATTTGAAGTTGCTATTATTGTAATTGTTATGTTTTGACACTCCTTAAAATTGATTCTATTTGAAATAAAGTAAAATACACAGGGAGTATAAAAGTGTGGCTTATTTGTGAAACCCCTTCCGTGTAATAAATAACTGATTAATATTTAAGAGGCTGGAAATGGAGACTAACAAAAGAGCACTTTCATTTTTTAACAAATGCAACATTTTTGGTTGCCAAGACACATTTTTCTTATACAGGAGATGTGTCAATTCTAAAATGTAACTGGTTTAAAAAATAAATAAAATGTACAAATATGGTTGTAAACTGTTTTAGAAATTATAAACTACATTTAAAATATGCTTTGTTGAAACAATTTAAATTCTTGTAATTAGCTGGTAGTAAAGTTATAAAATTAAAGGGTATCCATTGTAGAATGAAATGCAAAGAACATTGAAAAGACTATGAAAAGACTATACCTTTCAGTACTGTGTCTCCTCCTAATGTCCTTGTAGAATATAAAAAATAATTTAACATAACATTGGGTTTTATGGTATTATAAAAATTATATGAGAAGCTTGTTCCAGTTTTATAAAAATTAGCTCATGCTGTGCATTTATACAAGGAGCACTGGT
Organism: Mellivora capensis; assembly: GCA_004024625.1. Lineage (NCBI taxonomy): Eukaryota > Metazoa > Chordata > Mammalia > Carnivora > Mustelidae > Mellivora > Mellivora capensis. Next base: position 20,802 of record PISX010017310.1, on the reverse strand, counting down.
TATGCACACCTAAGATTCCAAAAGACAAAATGTGGGTCCCTTCAGCCTGCTTGCTGCTTTCAGCATTTGAACCTGGCTGAGTCTCTAATTAGAAAAATAAATAAAACATGAAGCATAAATAAGGAGAGTAAATGAAAACTACATACTGGGACTAATCTAAAGGACTATTTTTGGGAATAGTTTTCATAGGTTACAAGGAAAATATGGGGGGGAGGATCCACTCTTTGAGGACAAGAGTAAAATTTCTCTTATGTAAAGGAATAGCTTAATTATAATACAGAAAAAAATCCTTGAAAAAATTTTATTTTACATCATATTTTATATAAAACTTATTAAAGAACATAGACATGAAAAAGAAGCAGCAGATGCTTAGCAAGATTTCTAGTTAAGAGTTAAGAGTAATAGTTAAGGTTAACTATGTGTTATGAGGTAATACGCCACACAACAATTTCAAGTAGTCACCTATGAATCATGAAGTACTTTTAAAATACATAGGATAAAAGGTTGAGATCCAGGATTCAAAAGAAAGAAAAGCAGTGTATTTAGAATATGTGGTTATGAGTAACAAAACAACTGTGTTTTTTGTAAATTCAGAAATCTGTAAGTTAATGGGTAAACCAATAATTCAAATAAGTTCCTAGTATACTCTGAAAGATCTCTAGTTTCTTATAGAAATATCTCTAGTTCAGCATAGTACTCATTTCTTTTTGGTAATTTCATATAACAACTTAGAGTGGGTTTAATCCCTAGGATGGTTGTTTTTTTGTTTTTTTTTTTGCAGAAAGATGGAGGGCTTGTTTAAAAATCTATGTTAACATAAAAGCTGGAAGCATTTTGGGTTGAAAAGGAGAAAAGAAATGAAAGAAAGAGGCAAATGAAAAAGGGAAAAGAAGAAATAAACAACAAGGAGAATTACAGGCTTACTTGAAATTACATGCCCACACTGTTTTTGGTAATTTGAATACCACTTTCACTTTGAAAAATGTGTCAAATAAGATATTTGCATTAACTAAGTTACTTTAAAATATATAAAAATAATTATCTAGTTCAGTATATCTTCATTATGTGAGGAATATACTTTTTAAAAACTCAGTAATTTTATTTTCCTGTAATTAAAAAACCAATTTGTTATATATTCTCTGCCCAGCATGATGATTTTTTAAAATGTAGTAACATGTTTAAATTTATGTCAATTTAGCATTTTTTTACCTTTCTATGTAATATTTTCCATATTTCTTCCTAAATTAGTCATATAGTGTAGCATCTCAGTTGTCTGACCTTCTTCTTGGCATCTCACTTCTAAATTCTGTAGCAAACATAACTTAGTTTTAGCACATTTCCAGCCTGAGAACCAATACCTTTTCTTAATGCCTAAAATATAACAAGTTAATCAACTGATTATAGTAAGAGTGAAGATTAAAATGACAGCACACTTGTCACCAACAATTCTGACAGAAATTCTGATACACACAAATATGGTGAGGTTTAAAAATATTCTGATAAATAATGGCAGCTATTTCTCTTTACCAGTTGAATATTCACTGCCATGGGATAACTGTGTAAACATGATTTACATCTCATTTGGCTTCCCATCTTTGAAGTGCACAATAATTTATAATTCTCAAGATCATATTATTTCTAAATTGCAAATTAAATGAGTGTTTATTAGTGCTTGTTAAAAATGATTTAAATTTCTCATAATTACAATTTGCATAAAATGCAACTCATTTTATATAGATTTTATACCACTGGTCTGGAGGCCTTTAGGCCTTTGCAAGGCATCAATTACATAAAAGGTAAGAACTTTAAAAACACAGCCTACTGTAAAATATTTTAACTAGAGAGTGTAAACAGAAATAAAAGAGACCCAAACACTAACTTTGAACCATAGTGTTCTGTTGCATACATAAAACCCCTCCTCCCTTAGCTAACATAATCCTTAATACAAGTATATTCTATAAATCAGTACTAAGATAAAGACAAGGAATAGAAAAAATAACACACATGGGAAAGCTGCAAAGGTTACAGTAGTTTGCAAAGTTCTCTTAACTTTTATCCCCAGACAATAATTTCTAATTTTCTTTTAGTTCTGTGCTGGGAAATCCCGCAATCCTTTTACCTTTGGCATTTATTGCTCACAGTGGGGCTTACCAAAATTCACCCCTCTAACGCCTTTCATTTAGGACAGCAATCTTGTTCTTCAGTGGTGTCTCAATCATTTATCACGTAGACCTAAAAATATAGTCTTCTCAAATCTGTGCTTTTAACTGAAGTAAGTAATTTGCCAAGTTTTGGAGCTTTATAATTGGTGCCATCAATTTCTTCAACTGTTTCAGGCTACAACCATAAATCCATTATATATATTTCTTTATTTCTATTTTTTTGAAAGAGAGAACGAGAGCATGCATAAGCAGGAGAAGAAAGGGGCAGGCAGGCTTGGGGTGAGAGTCAGAGGGAGAGGGAGAGAATCTTAAGCAGGCTCCATGCTCAGCCAACACAGGGCTCAATCCAAGGACCCTGAGATCATGACCTGAGTCATAATCAAGACTCAGACATTTAATCAACTAAGGCACCCAGGTGCCCTTCAAAATAAATGTGCAATGTCTGGAAGAGGTTTTTGGCTAGTCCTCTTGAACAGCTTGCTTGGTAGAGTCCATGTCTAACCACAGCATCTTTCATCCTCTCCATGTACTTCAGGATGAAAAGATGCAGATACCAACTTCTAGAGCTGTTTGATAAATTTCAAGACTGGAAACTCCAGTGATTAGCATGATTTTTTCCCCCTGAAATGTAATCCAAAATGCAATGTTTGATCATCAAATTTTTGGCAAAATTCTCAGAGAAAGTGAAAAAGCATAAGCTTCATAGGATTTCCCAGTTATCTGTGTGGAAGTTTGAATTCTAGTCCAGGGTAAAAGTTTTAAGAAAAAGGTCTGCAAAGTACAATAACCATTGAATGTTAGCAGAGCATTAGAGTTTGCTTCTTTCTCCCTTAAACACAATGAGAAATATTAAAGATTTCCTGAAAAGAATAAATCCTTCAGGAATCTGATAATTGGAATATTTGCACAAATGTAAATTAGTAGACCATTAGGAAAGATCAAAGTCAGATGAGAAATAAAAAATTTGAGCTATTTTATTGATAAATATTTATAATTATGAAAATAATTACCTATAAGAAAAAATTATAAAATTTGATAATCTGGGAAATTGGACTTGACTCTAAATCACAGGTGGGCAGGTAGTGGGGGACATCTATTTTCCACTTTTTATCTTTCTATTCTACTTATAATTCATTTCTAATGTTTAGAATGTATATAATACATAAATTCCTTTAACCCATGCTATTTAAGAGAAAAAAGTCATTTCTAGTGCAAATATATATAAAATAAAAGTCTATATCTGCTACATAAACAGTTATCAATTATATTTCAGATACTTTGAACACAAAGGAATAACATCACTGCCTATTTGAACACCAGATACCATCCCATCTCTCCTTTCCTGGAGATATCTATACCTACCTCTGTACTAGATGTATATTCTTGATGTCCCCATTTCTATAACATCAACATCCATGTGCTTTCATAAGCAGTATATGTCATTTTCATAAATGTAAAATCTTTATTTGAATCCTTTCATTGGCATTTTTCCATTCAGAAGTTACAGATATTCACTAATGGTTATTGACAGTTCAGATTTCCTCTTCTGTGAATAGCTTTTATGTCCTTTGTAAGCCTTTTTTTTTCCCTTTTATTTTTTGATCATTGGAGGTCCTAATACATCTTGATAATGGCTCAAAGTTTGATAAATGCTTAGAAAAAAATCCCATCCCAGTCTGGAGTTTGCTTTTATCTCTATTAGTCCTTTGCCCTACAGAAGATGTCAAATTTTCTTTTGTTTGTATTATTCATGCTTTTCTTATCTTCTTGAACCTCATATAAAATTATTCTCCAACATTTCTAAAAATAATTTTAAAGCTTTACTTCTCATGGAAAGATCTCTAGGCCATCTAGAGTTTCTTTTTTCCTGTATAGTATAAGTAATGATCTATTTGCTCTTGCCATATGAAGGACCATTTGTCTTGAGCACTATTTTGTGGAGAATCATCACTTCCCTCACTAATTTACAGTACCTTTTCAGTCACTTACCAGTTTCCCATACATGTTTTTCTATGTGTCCATGGATATAATGACTTAACATCATTATATGTAGGGATATTGCACCTTCTACATTCTAATTGATTACCTATTTATGACTCTATGTATTTATAATTAATATTATTTTCTAATTCTATGAAAATACCTGTAGTATTGGGTTTAAAATATGTTGATTATTAGATACTAGTATTAAAAATAATGGCATTTTGATTTTGAGATTTGAAAATACAGCATATATTGTCATGTGTGTTTTTTAAAGATTTATCTATTTATTATTTATTTTTATTTATTTTGAGAGAGAGAGAAAGCAAGCACACTTGAGGGGGGGAGGCAAAGAGAGCAGAAAAGAGATAATCTCAAGAAGACTTTCCACTGCATACAAAGCCTGATGGGAGGGCTCTATCTTATGACCCTGAGATCACGACCCCAACCAAACCAAGATTCAGATGCTTAACTGACTGATCCACATGGGTGCCTCATGCCATGTGTTTTGTATTGATTTCATATTCTTCAGAAAGTTATCTAAAATTATCCCAATAGGCATGTATATCTTTCATAAGTTTACATTTTTAATATAAATGTGCCATGTATATAAATGCATGTAAACATATATATACATACACACATGTTCTTTTTCCTTATTGACTATTACAGGAGTATATAAATTAATTATTTTTTATATATTTATTTGATCACAGAAGCATTTCTATATGATCTAATTGTTTATTGTTGTGAGGTTAAGTGAGCTTTTCTGGACACGTTCTTTTTTTTTAAATGGCCACACCAAAATTCCCTAGATCTCTTCTTTGCATTTTTTTTCTCCATAACACTAAACATATAAAAAATTGTAACATTTCCTTATTTATTTTTTATATATTTTGTTTCACACAAAAATATAATCTCCGTAAAAGGAGAGCATTTTGGCAATTTTGCTATTACATTCTCAGAAAAATACCAAGTTCACATTTGGAGCACAAAATATATTTGTTAAATTTATATTCTAAAATCTGAAAACATAGCTTAATTTTTGTCATCTTGCATCAAGGTTATTTTTTGGACTCATATTACTATAAACATATTTTATCACTCAAAACATATGTAAAGCAGAGCTCCCTGAAATAATAGAAAATGATTCTGGAATAAAGATTTTTAATGCAAAGTAAAACTTGAAGGATAATGCGAAGGAAAGCCTAGTTTAATATCTGTTTTATATATATATATATATATATATATATATACATACACATATATACACAAATATTAATATAAATATGCATGTATATTTTTCTATATATATATATTTTTTTTCTATTAACACTGTTCTTATATCTGTTTTGTTAGATATTGACAGTGTGGACATGGTCAATTTGGAGATTAATCCAGCAAAGTCTGATCCACCTTTAAAATCTGGTAAGTAATTAATCAAACATGTAATATAAATAGATATACATTCTAAAGTTTTATATCTTAACATCAAAAGAAACTGTTTTGTTTTTATGTGAATTGCAGAAATCTCTGAATCCTGAAAGAACACAGCTCCGCCTGTACTGTTTCTTTTTTTCATTAAATATCTTCAGAAAACATGTGGCTTCTTCTAAAAAGCATGCAATTCTAACAATGTAGATGAATTGCATATCTTCAATTCTGTTGTTGTAATTTTCAGAGAGGATTTTATGCCATTCATTGCCTTAGTATGTGGAAGCTTCTTTGAAACAATTCTACTCCCTATCCCCCACTCCAAACGCAAACAACACAAACTTTCCAGTTGCACAATACTCTTTGGAAACTATAAGTTGATGATGATCACAATCTTCGAGTGCATAGTTCCTTCACCAATAGAGCTCATTATGAAAACAGATAGTTAATGGGGTACCTGGGTGGCTCAGTGGGTTAAAGCCTCTGCCTTCAGCTCAGGTCATGATCCCAGGGTCCTGGGATGGAGCCCTCCATCAGACTCTCTGCTCGGTAGGGAGTCCGCTCCTCCTCTCTCTCTCTGCCTGCCTTCCTCCTACTTGTGATCTTTGTCTGTCAAATAAATAAAATCTTTAAAAAAAAGAAAATAGACAGTTAATATTACACAGAATCATTGAATTAATTCTTTTATGTGATTTTTTCTTTTAGTATAGTAAGCTTGCACTATTTACTCACTGCACATCAGGCTTTATACAAGGCAATGGGCAGAGAGAATTATCTTTCTTCAAGAGAGTTCATAACAGGTATGGAAGAAACCGTTAATAAAATAAATGCAAAAAAAGATTGTAAGCATCACAATACCTCTGTGGGTAGTTATCCACTTTTTGAAATTTGATTCAGAAATGATACTATAGAAACTAAGCTTGAGCCAGAGACTCATATGTGTAAGATCACATATTGGCCTGGATATGACCACTCGGAATGTCAAGAAAAAGAAGAAAAAGATAGCACCAAGAGAGAGGTTAGCTAAGTAGGGAATTGGAGAGCACATACTAAGCAAAAGTGCAAAAATGATTCTAGAGATTGTTTCACTCATTGTGCAAGAAATTCAGCAGGCCGAGGCACCTTGACCTAACTTTGTATTGTTTTTCACTAGTAGGTGAATAATTAAATAGTTTTATGCCACACGATGCAATATGTTATGACTAAAACTCTTTCTCTGATACTTGTTAATGTCATACATTTTTAACAATCCATTTATTTGTGGATGTCAGAGACAAATGTCCCGGGGCTCTGGTTCCAAATATGAGAGAAAATCACTTGAGAAAATCACTTAATCTCTCTAAGCCTCTTTTATTCTTCTATAAACTAGGGATAATAATCCCTACAGTAAAGGATTATTGAACAGATTAAAGATAATGGATGTAAAGAGCACTTGGCATGCTGCCTGATCCACAAGAGGTAGCCAGTGATTAAATGCTGTTTTATTCTTGCCCTTATTATTATTTTACTCCCCACACAGTATGGTGGTGCGAATCTCCATCAGTTCAGCAATGAGTGGCATATCTGAATTGACAGATGAATGCTCTGGAGTCTGTCATTCCTGTTTTTCTCATTCTGGAGAACAACTGATCTCTAGTGTCTACCCTGATTTGAAGCTAGTCATTTCAGAAACATACGATGATACATCCTAAATGGAATAACCTCCATGAATACTAATTTACATAATCAGAAAGAAACCACTGGGAGTCTTAAAAATGCCCACTGAGTGCAAAACAATCATGGATACTCTCCTAAATTACAGCACTGAAATCAAAGACAGCTCTACAAGGCAAGCAGCATGGCTTTCATTCAGTCAATCATTCTTTCTATGAAGGTGCAGTCTTCAAGATTTTATTTATTTATTTATTTACTTGAGAGAGAGCATGAACCAGAGGGAGGGGCAGATGGAGGCTCCATACCAGTACCCTGAGATCCTGACCTGAGCTGAAGGTAGACAATTAACTGATTGAGCCAAGCAGATGCCCCTATAAAGTTGCAATTTTAATGTATACCTGATAAATCTATATCTCAGTAACTTCATATATTTATTAAATTTCTCACGGCTAGGTAAATGAAGGCAGTCAAAGATGTTGGAGCATCACAAACAAGAGTTCACTTAAGAGACCACCACTGGCCTTAAAGATAGAATCTAAGACAAATGAAGCCCTTTCAGCATAAAATGATAGGAAATACAATTGTTAACATCAAATATTTAGCTTGCTCCAATATAGTGGCTTTTGAGAAATCATTTTAGTAAAGTCATTAAGAATCATTTCTGAAGATTCAAGCAGATTTTGAATGTCAAGTATGTTACCCATAAGGCATGCTAAATAAAAATCTCTAAGTCTCAATTTCCTTACCTGTGAAATAGAAACAATAGAAACAATAAAACTTAGATTAATGATTAATGATTAATGGGAAAACCTAACATGAGTCTGGCTAGTTACTTATAAGGAGTTCCTATTTTTAACAATTTTTAAAGATATTTCTTTGCTGAGGCAAACTGTCATTTCTTTGTGGATTGCTTTTAAGGAATTCTGCCTGAAGACATTAGAGAAAGTGGAGGAATGGAGGATTTAATGGAAAAGAATGTATCAAAGTAAAGGAACAAAAGGAAGTATTCTGATACCAATGCTATATTGAAGAGTTGTGTTAATAATTTTTTCATTTTTCCACTATTTATGAGAAAACATGCTGTCTAAACAGCACCAATTTCTTTTCTAAATAGATTACTCATTTAAACATATTGCATACAATAATTTAAACATATCAATATTAAAATGCCTAACTCTCAATTGGCAAGTACTTTAGGATTGGTTCTGTGGAAAAAATGTGTATGTATGAGATCAGTCTTTTAAAATATCTGAAACAGAAATTTTTTACTTATAATACTTCGGTGAAAATTTTTTAAAAAGCACAAAATACCCTTCTTTTTTTTTTTTTTTAAAAGAAACATACATTGATTTCATGGTTTTAATATTGAGCAGTTTCTCCTGTGGCCAAACTATTGTTTTAAAATTGTATTTGTTTTCAAATGACAATGAGTAGTACTAAATATTGATTTGTAAAAGAAGAAAAGAAAATTCTTAAACTACTATAATTATATTTTTGAACAGATAATTATATGGTTTAGCTATTCCATACTCATTACAAGGTTTGGCCCTGATACCATGATGAAATACATTTGTGTTTTTTTTGCTGGAATTTATAGTAATAATGAGAAAGGCTCAAGGGAGAGAAAGTATAAGACGTAATTCTTTTTTTTTTTTTTTAACATTTTATTTATTTATTTGACAGAGAGAGACAGAACCAGAGAGGGAACATAAGCAGGGAGAGTGGGAGAGGGACAGGCAGGCTTCCTGCTGAGCAGAGAGCCTGATATGGGGCGGGACGCCAGGACCCTGGGTTCATAAACTGAGCTGAAGGCAGATGTTTAACGACTGAGCCACCTAGGCACCCCTATAATTTTTTTTTAATCTTTTCGATATTTTTCAGAGCTTTATTAATTTTTATATTTTTTAAAGATTTATTTATTTATTTATTGGACAGAGAGAGAATACAGGTAGGCAGAGAGGCAGGCAGAGAGAGAGGAGGAAGCAGGCTTCCCTCAGAGGAGAGAGCCCGATGTAGGGCTCGATCCCAGGACCCTGGGATCATGACCTGAGCCGAAGGCAGAGGCTTTAACCCACTGAGCCACCCAGGCATCCCTTTTCAGAGCTTTTATTAAAATTGACACTTTTCAAGGTAGGTTAACAATCACTTACAAACACCTAAGTTAATTTCCACATGTAATTAAAAAGAAGACTATGCACTGGACATAGATACTTAACCACTGCCGTTCAGCTCTCGTCTGTTCAACAGGGAAGTAAAATATTAACAAGAATTTCCAGGATTTGCATCTAATAGAAGACATACCTAAAGAACTATATTTTTTTCCTAGCATACACTTTGTTGGTTGATTCTATATAAGTAAAATGTTCCTAAACAAATTTAGTAAGTATTTACTATTAATGGTCCCATTATTGTATTTTTGTCACCACTGGTATATGGGATATATTTATTATTTTAGTAGTAGCATTTTTCTACTATTTTAAGAACTTGCCTGAAATTCCAAAGTGTATTTTGTTTTATTATAAGACAGAGCTAGTTATATGCTGCTCAATAAGTATGACTTAATAATAGTCTGTTTTTGTAAGTTCAAAATATTTTTTTCAGTCTATTTCACTTTGTAACTTTAAGGCTTTTGGTTTATTTGGTTATTTCACTTTATCTGTCATTTCTTCCTAGTATATATTTGTCTGTATTTTCACTTCTACAGGCTTGTTGCAATTTTATGAGTTGTTTAGATTATTTTATTTTTTTCTTTAAAGTGTTTTCTGAGTTTGAGTCTAAGTTTGAGTTTGTTGAGTTTGAGTTTATTTTACACATTCCTATTGTTGATATTATGTTTTTATACCAGTTTTTGAATTTCTGATTTATACTATTTTTTTCAGATCTGTAATTTATTGAAAGAATAATTAATGGAGAGTTGTGCTGACAATTTCCTCTAATTTGCTATTCTTTTTTGAAAAGGGAGGAGTTAATTTAGTGAATTTTCTAATATTCATAATCCATATTGAACTTCTTATATTTTATTTATATAATGTTTTACCTTTTTTGCTTTATGAATATTCTGGCATTTTAAAAAAGTAATAGCAAATGATCTTAGAAGTTGAAAATGACAACATCCATGTAGCTTAATATGTATCTTCACTGAAAGGAACATTCTCAGTTTCTCATTTAAGTGAAGTTTCTTTCAAGTGTTAATTTGTTGGTTTCAAAGTAGCAGCGGTTACTCAAAAATAGAGAAAAAGAGGGGTGTCTGGGTGGCTCAGTTGCTTGGGCATCTGCCTTTGGCTAAGGTTATGATCTGATGGTCCTCGGATCGAGCCCCACATAGGGCTCCCTGCTCAGGAAAAAGCCTGTTTCTCTGTCTCTCTCTGCTGTTCCCCCTACTTGTGTTCTCTCTTTGTTAAAAACAAAACAAAACAAATCTTTGAAAAAAAAATTGAGAAAAAGTTAGCAAAGTTATGGACAAAAACCAGGAGCCAACTAATTTTTACCTAAGCACAACCACTAACCAAACCATTTTTTTATTCATTCATGATATGTTTTTAAATTTATAATTTTCTGGTATCATGAAAAATACATTATGTATTAATTTAAGAGAATTGTACACCATCACCAATTGGGATTTATCCCAGGTGTGCAAACTTGGTTCAACACTTAAATATCAGTTAATGAGATTCATCATGTCAACAGTTAAAAAAAGGAGAAAAGAAATTATAGACTACTTCAATAAATGCAGAAAAAGCATTTAGGAAAATTCACTACTTCATTCATCATGAAACTCTCAGTAAACTAGGAATAAACGAGAACTTCTTCAATTGAATAAAGAATATCTACAAAAAACCACACAACTAGCATCATACTTAAGGGTAAGAAACTCCAAGTTTTTCTACTAAGATCAAGAACAGGATAAGAATGTCCCCTCTCACCACCCTTTTCCAACATCATACTGGAAATCCTAGCTAATGCATTAAGATAAGACAGAGACATTTTTTAAAAAATGTATATATACAGATTGGAAAGGAAGACTCAAAAATATCTTTATTCAAGCCAGAGGAATATTGAAAAAGAAAGCCAAATTTGGTAGCATCACAATTCCAGACTTCAAGCTCTATTACAAAGCTGTCATCATCAAGACAGTATGGCACTGGCACAAAAACAGAGACACATAAATTGATGGAACAGAATAGAGAACCCAGAAATAGACCCTCAACTCTGTGGTCAACTAATCTTCGACAAAGCAGGAAAGAATGTCCATTGGAATAGACAGTCTCTTCTACAAATGGTGTTGGGAAAATTGGACAGCCACATGCAGAAAAATCAAACTGGACCATTTCCTTATACCATATATGAAAATAGACTCCAAATGGATGAAGGACCTCAATGTGAGAAAGGAATCCATCAAAATCCTTGGGGAGAACAAAGGCAGCAACTGGGCCACCCAGGTGCCTCAGTACCATACATACTTTTTTAAAACAATTAAAACCTCCCAGAAAATTCCATGGGTTTAATTATATTACCATTTCCAACTACAGATGAGAAAACAGAAACTAACAGATTTAACCCTTTCCAAGTTGTGAAGCTAACATGTGTAGAGGTTAAATCACTCCACTAGTGTTTCCATTTCCTCTTCTCTAAAATGGAAGTATTGTAATACATACATGAAGGGGATGATTCCAAGGACTGCCTGAGGTGATATATGTGAAAACATTTATCACATAAACTATGCTTTAGATTTATTTATATATTCTGTCTCTGCATCTTTTAATGTCAAATATTCACTGACATTATTACAAAGTTGGGTTATTGAACTTGGTCTTATCATTGTTTTATCATCAGAACCTAATGAGCTGTGTGGCTGGTTCCCCCTAGAGTAGATGGTCTGAGGATTTAGCCATTTTCTAGTGCATTGCTTGTTTCGTTGTTAATTAAAAATTCTTTCAGAACTACTTGCCTATGAGGTACTTAGTTTTACGTATATTATCCGATATGAACAAAAATTATTGCACCTCTGCCCTAGGGTGCTGAATTGAGACTTCTGTGCATAGTTTAATATGTCTACTAACAAAATCCCTGCAGGCTGTTGGATTATAAAGTAATTATGATTCTTGCTAGAAAAGGCTCTGAGCCCAGAGATATGTTCTAAAAGTCAACTAGATGAATTTCAGAATGGAAATCTTGATGAATCTATTTTGGGTACAGAACTCTGTTTTCCTGTACTTCTGGATTTTGAAGTGTTGTACTTGTAAATATCGTTAATTAAATGGAATTAGAAAGGAATAAAGTCATGTTAAATGTGCTGTAAGACAATGATGAATGATAACTAAAAAGGGTCTTAAATATGAATTTCCTCTTTATTCAATTGAATTAATTCCAAATCCTTATCATGTGGAGATGGTTTGAATATACAAAAAGAAAACAAGAAATTATAATACCATCTGAGAAATTGGAAATTCTAATTTCAGGCATCTTAATGTGTTACATAGAGAGTTTTAATTTTGTGTGTTAATGTGATAGTTGCTGTTGTATTTTGCCAGAATATTTTATTAGTTGGCATAAATGGATAACTTATGTATATCATGTGTAATGTGTAAGGGCTATGGGTTGGCTGCTCAAAATGTGCCACTTTAGCATAAAGATCATTTGGAGTTAAAAGTAATAAAAACCCAGCAGATGCAGGAAAGGCTCTCTGCCTCCCACTCAAGTGTCTAAATTTACATTTGAAAAGAGCCTGCACAGGAAGAAAAGTATTAACCAGAGATCACCCTTTACTTAAGGAACTTAACCTGTGTAATAGAGCAAAATTGTTTTCCCCAAATATCCCATTTTCTTGCTAAAGAGTTTTCTCCCCTTTGTATCCTCAGGTCCTTAACCCTCTGTTTAGCTCTTGTAAGTTTCAAGTTGCCTCATTGTCATTGGAATTTCAAATCTGTGTGGATTCCCCATACCTAAACCCATTAAATTTTATTTCCTCCTGTTAATCTGCCTCAGGTCAATTTGGTTCCAAGTCCAGCTAGAAGGTCCACAGGGCAAAGGAAGATCATCCTCCCCAACAACAGGAAGCAAGAATTTTAATTTACAAGACAAAACATCTTTAATTTACAAGACAAAACATCTTAGAGGAATTTTTGAACTTTATTTTTTTTACTGACAATATTCCTTTTCCCGCCAAAATGGTTAATAAAACCCTCTGAAATTTCTCACAAAGATAATAAAGATACTCTGTCAAGACAAGATTTGGGTACAATCCAAATCATTCTGTTTATAATTATTTAAAAGATGGGATAAACCAAAGCACAACAAACACTTCATAACAAAGTAAATGAAGACTGTAAAACAGAATTCCAATTTAAGGCATAACACTAAGCAATGATGGGTTTTAATTACTTGGAAGAACATTATAAGTTGTGTAAATGTACTGCTTTAAGTGTATTAAGCTATGGAGAAATATTTTTCTAAAGATGTAAAAATGTTATATGGCTCAGTAAAATCACTTATTAATCAACAATAAATCTCACATTCATTTTTGACTCCCCAAACATTGTTTAGGGAACTGTCCTTTGCTGTGATGCCTTTGGATTTGTGGTGGAAAAATACAGAAAACACATACTGGGTATTTTTCCCAGCATGTGGGGTATTGTTTCATTTTATTAATATAAATTAAATAAGTAAGTTCGTGGCCTATTTTTTCATTACACAATACTCCTTATAACAGTACTTTCATTGCTCAAGTTCAGGAAAATTTTTTTTCTTCTGAAGAATGGCTGGCCTTCCCCTTATTAGATATAGAGAGAAACTAGTGTGATCCTGATTTATAAATATGTGGAATTCAGAAGAAAATTCTGTACACTTATGTTGACTTTGCTGGGAGACAATTCTCCATGCTGTCAACACATGTTCGGTGACAGTTTTTTTTTTTTTTTTAACCAAGCTATCTTTTAAAATATTCTCATGGGAAACAAAGGCAGAAGAAAAATTATTAAATATCCCATCTGTAGAGCAAAGAGCCTAAAAAAAGAGGGTTTCTCCCTCTTGGTCGAAGAACAGATTCTTCTTTTTTTTTCCTTGCCAGAGTAATGAAAAGAATGTCCTTCTTCAGAGAAAAGGTTGTACAGGTTTTCTAGCAGACACTGTAAAAGACTGGGGTTTTCTAAGCTCAGGATTCCTCATCTAAGACATAATTCACTTTTGGGAAAACAAAATCCTGGACTACTACTCATTAGCCCCCTGGGAATTTGGGGACAAAGGCAATTGATGTGAACATGAACTTCTCCTTGTGTGGAGTAATAAGGTCCTGTGTCCCTTAATCAGGAGTCTTGTGCATTCTACCAGTGTTTATGAAACTGTGGCAAGTAAAGAAATCTCACAATTCTCACAATTTGTGACAAACTCTCCTCTTTCAGAACCTGTTTTTGCTCTTGACTACATTAAAAAAATAATTTTACATCTTAAGTCTCTTTTGGAAGTAGGTCACTTATAAATAAATGCAATCTCAATGCCAACTGTAGTATCATATTAAAAAATCTTCATGGTTTATCTGAATCCCGTGGCTTACTATCTCATGAACTTTAAATTGCTGCACCTTATGGAAAAAACAAACAAGCCACATGATCTGTTCTTTCTCAACTCTGCAAATATAATGTGATACCTTAAGCTAAGAGGTGGTGTAACAATCTTTAAATTAAAAGACTCAGAAGCAAGAAATTTGGGGCTTAAATCCCAGATTTGCAACTTGTTTTATTTAAGGAAATTAATTTATTTTCACTGTACAATCAATGTAATTATCAGTAATTGAATAATAATAAATGTCTTCTTTCTTTGTATCAGTGATGTGGGAAAGAAGGGCAGAAGAAGAATTATTACATTTCCTTACTACTTACAGCCCACTGACAAGTCCTAGAAACAGGTAGAGTGACATTCCCCTAGGGACTCAACTGCCTGGATGTTGACAATTTGCTAAGGGCAAAAGGCAATCTTAGCTTGACCCCCAGGATCCTATGAGTCTACTTTAACATAGGAAAATTCCTTTGGAAACTTCTTTTGTCTCTATTCGCGCCCGCAACAAGATACATGTTGGCAATCATCCCAGTCCTGCTTCATTACTATATTTTACTCAAAAAGTTACTTTATTTACTATGCATATTTAGAAATGTGTATTGAAAATAAATCACAATACAAAAGAATGTGAACAATGTATATGTGACTCTAAAGCTGTGTGTTTTTCAATTCAGTGGTCAGTAGGCAAATGTTATTTAAATGTAAATTAACTGATGGTATATATAATTAAAAAGTCAGTTACTGGCAGTTAATCACTACTGCATAGGACAACCCAGAATATCAACATTGCAATCATCAAAGAAATCTCTACTACAAAACACTGGTCTACAACATACAGTTTTAATTTTAGATTGTTCTTCTACCAAAATATCAATAACAAGACAATAATAAATTATTGAAATATTAATGGATATTTTAAATACCATATGACAGTCACTGTTTAACATGAAAACTTTATGTGTTAGTTTATAAAATCATAACACAATGAAGTGAGTATTGATGGAGAGTGAGGTTCTTGTTTCACAGAGTCAAAGAATGAATCTCGTGGATAAAGGAGAGTGAGTAAAGCGAGAGTTTTATTAAGCAAGGATACAGAAAAAGCTCTCAGGAGTGAGAGGTGTCCTCACAGGGTTGCCAAATGGGCATCCACTGACAGTCTTTTATTTAGAACTAACCAGGGAGTTAGTTCTAAATGGCCCTAACATTCTCATGACATCTTGGTCTGAGTAAGAACTACGGATAACATCTTTAATGGCTTACTTCTTCTTTGGGGTCTCATTATTCTTTGTCAGTCACAATGTGACTGTCATAAAAAGATCCCACTTCTGATAACCAGCTCAGGGTGGTTTGGTTTGTTCCCTTATTTATCTCTGTTTTCATTATGCCTCAGCATTTCTGGGATTTCTGTGAGCCTGATCAAGTAGTCCCCTATCTATCTCCCCCTACCTAGCCCTGCCTGTACTTTATGCAGTGAGACTCTATGGATATACATCAGTAGGTCATAGTCCAGGTGTAAGTAGTAGCTTTTGAGCTGGAAGTAAAGCTTACGTAGTGTTTCAGCACAAAGAATTCACAGGAAAGATCAGGGACTGCAGAAAAATAAAATGAAACTAAGAACTTGAAATTACAGATTATTATACAGAAAATTTATCCATACCGAGATAGAACTAGTCTTTTCCCTCCTTCAATGATTTTAGTTAATAAGCAGGGGCACAATAAAATATTTAAACAAAAAACACAAACAAAATAAAACCCACTTTTAATCAAGAATGAATTGTTATATCTGAGAATATACAATTTTCTACTCGAATTAAACACCTTGTATGGGAAAGTCTTCTGTATGAGTCCTGCACAACACAAAGGACTTTATAGTTGCAAATTTCTTATAAAATGTTGGACATGGAAATAAGCCATATCCACAAATCTCACTGAATTATGCTAAATAAGCTTTAATTAGTTATACTTTGGGACAATGTTTATGAACACTTAAAAATCCAATGGTATAATTACATATGTTGCTCTGTGATTGTTTAGGAAACAAATGATACAATGGCAGAATAATTTTCATGATAAATGCTCCTCAAATGGCAAGGCTGTTCAGAAAAACTTACACATATTTTCCTTTATGATTATAATAAAAATTAGTAGAAATATGGAAAATTTTCAGTACTGATATATGGTGAGTTTGCTTAAAATACTAAAAGCCCATACATGTAATTTATGAATAGTATTCAAAAGAATTATTCCAAGCAAGAAAACACATTTGCAAAACTTTCCAATATTAACAAGAATGCATGTAGAGTATATAAATATGCATAATTTTTTACTGCAAAAATATATGAAGAGTGAATGAGAGGTAAATAAGAAAAGGATGTCTCAGTGAATCAACAATAATAAATGAGTCAGTTTGGAATGTTGTTCCATCATGTTATCTACACATATTTTTTGAGCAAAAACATAGCACTTCTGATTAGCAGTTAAGACTGAGCAGAATAATTGTACCTATTCTTTCAAATGTTGGTAAAATGAATGTAGAGAGGATTGTTAAGTTTCAAATTTCACAGAGACCAAGTAAAGGGGAGAGAGTGTGACAGAAACAAAATTTTCAAATCAGAAAGGCAGATGGATATATGGTAACTGCAAATAGCAAACCAAAAGTGCTGCAAACAAAATGGCTTTTGGAAGAGGTGGAAATAGTCACAGCTAAAGAATAAATAATATCAGAGGTTCCTGAAATGATATTGATGTGGGGTTAGAAACAGAAGAGGCTAAAATTCTGTTGTAATAACTGTAAGATCTCAAAGCCTCATAGTCTTCCTACATCTGACAGAAGCTTGAAGGTGTACTTTTGGCGGGGGGGGGGGCACCTATACATGCACATATATACAATGTATGTGTATACATATACATATACATATGTATACATGTACATAGAAGTATGTATATATGAGAGACATGTGCTCCTTGCCCTCACTGGGTGCCATGACAGTGACAACCAGTCATATTCCAGATATAGAAAAATAGAATGTTTTTGTCCAAGTGATCTGAGAAAAAGATAAGACAAAGATATTGAGAAGTTTAGAGTCAACCAAAGAAATAATTCTACCAACAGTCCTATGTAAAGAGGTAAATCCTGTTAGCCACCACTCCAAAGGAACACACACACACAAAGAGGAATTCTGAATCATTTGGTGAATACCATGAACAATAGGTCACCATGCATTTGAGAAGAGTTGACGTCAGGAAAGATTGAGACCACTTAAGAAAACCTGAAAGAAACAGGATCTTTAGTAGAGGAAGGACAATTAATATTTCACCCACGAAAGAAGGAACATATGGCATACAAAGTGAAACAAATAGAAAATATGAAGATCAGAAATCAAAACTCACACACAGACACACACATAAGATAGGAAAAAAGGATTGTTGATGATTGATTCATGAAGTCCCTAATGCAACCACGATTTCAGAAAAGGAGAGCTGAGAAATAAACAAAAAATTACAATAAACACATATTAGAAATGAATGATGAGTGTTTCCAGATTGAAAAAGACTCCCAAGAGCCAAATATTTCATTTAAAAATATGTACATGAAGGCAAATATTACAAAATTGAAGAGTACAAGGGACAAAGGAAAGATGCCAAAAGCTTCCAGAAAGAGAGAAAAATGTTACATATAAAGAATAGAAATTAATGCAATATCAAGTTTCTTTTTTTTAATATTTCATTTATTTATTTGACAGAGAGAGAGATCACAAGTAGGCAGAGAGGCAGGCAGAGAGAGAGATGGAAGCAGGCTCCCTGCTGAGCAGAGGGCCCAATGTGGGGCTCAATCCCAGGACCCTGGGATCATGACCTGAGCTGAAGACAGAGGCTTTATCCCACTGAGCCACCCAGCCACCCCTCAAATTTCTCCTTAACATTGCTAGTACCCAGCAGACAGACAAATGTCTTCAAAATTTTGAGTGGCAAATAGTTTTCCTCCTAAATTTGACATTCAATAAATTACTTATGAACTGTAAATTTAAACAACAAATATAGTCAAAAATCAATATGCCTCTTTTCAGGAATTTACTGAAGAAAGTATTCCACTAAAATATTAATCCAAATAAGGAAGGAAGATGTAAATTCTTTTTTTAAAAGACTTTAAAAATTTTTGATTTAAGAGAGAGAGAATGAGTGGAGAAAAGTGCAGAGAAGAGGGAGAGGGAGAATCCTACACAGACTCTGCACTGATCACAGAGGCCAATGTGAGCTCAGTCCCAGGCTCCTGAGATCATGACGTGAGGCAAAATCAAGAGGAGGATCCTTAACTGACTCAGCCACCCAGGCACCCTATAAGACATAAATTCTATATAATAGGGAACTCCATACAGAAAGAGAATTCCCAGGGTCATGACTTAGACAGCATCACATCCAACTACCCAGCAATGCCAAGGGAGCCAGGCAACTTATATTTTCAAAAATTGGGAGCATGCATGTTATTGATGACACTTCAGGGTCCAATTAGCAAGAAATACATGGAGAACAAAACAATGAAAATGAAGTAATTATCAGTATTATAAAAAAAAGATTAAAAAGCAATCATATATATTACATGGCTCAGTTGTAACTAAAATATTATACACCCATCATGAAGTAAACACTAACACATAGTATAACAAAAAATAATTATATAAATCTATTGGAGAATATATTGTGTGTGTGTTTACATATGAGGGTGTATGAATTAGATGTTCTTCTCCCTTATAATATTCCATAATAACTCATTATCAAGAAAAATGAAAGATGTATTGTCTTATTTATGATTCTATAATTATACCTGTGACTATCATTTTTTCAATATTCCATAAATTGCTATCAAATAAATTTTAAAATCCTAAGACATTTTTTATAGATTCTTCATTACTCAAAATTATTACTTGTAAAAAGGCCTATAATGATGTTAATATGAAGATAAAAATGTTGATGATAGTTTCTAAGATTTAAGGCTTGAATACCTGTTAATAAATTACCTAAAAACTGTACAATAATGAAACACTGTAGTTTTTTTAGCTTAGTTCAAAAAAATATGAGAAAGAACTCATTGTTACAAAGGATGTTCTAACAGATTCTTAAGCAAGAGCAATAAAAGAGAAAGTGGAAGAAGTAGGAATATTAAAGACTTGATATCAATGATGTATCAGTGAGAGAGATTTAACATGTTTTTAAATTCTTTCCATGGTAGAGAGAAGGACACTTACTCTACTCTGTATAATATTTAAGCTCAGGGAACATTATATGTTCTTTAGGATATTTGCTTGGTCATGATTCTTATGTCTATCCCTATTCTCAGAGTTAAGTTCATGCTTTTACTATACTCTATGACTCCCACTGACTACAAATTACAGGTAGAAGGGGGACACTTGAACCATATCAAGCCTCTTACCCCAGGAGAGTTTCTTTATTCTTCCCTAATAAGAATTTTAATGTTGGGGGGCCTGGGTGGCTCAGTCAGTTAAGCGTCTGACTCTTGATTTCAGTTCAGGTCATGATATGGTTGTGGAATCGAGCCCTGCATTAGGCTCTGTGCTCAGTGGGAAGTCTGCCTGAAGTTCTCTCTCCCTTTCTTTCTCCTTCTGTCCTTCCCCCACTTGCACTCACTCTTTCTCAAATGAACAAATGAATCTTCAAAAAAATAATAATTTTAACTTTGCAGGTTTACCCAGTCAGAATCTCCCCAAATCCATAGAACAGTAGAAAATTCCACTTAAGTAATATGATAATTCTAGTTCTTTATACAGGCATCCATTTTGAAAATTATATTTAGATTTTCTAATGTAGGAACATGCTTCCTGGCATGCCAAAAATACAGCACTTAGAAAATGTTTTCTGCAAAATTTGGTCCCTTCTGGACAATGACTTATGTCATTGATAGTTAATCACTCAAAAAATATTTCAGGTTTAGATAAAAACTGAGAATATAACAGAGTTCCCATAAAACTTAAACCCCATTTCCTCTATTATTAAGACTTCATGGGGA
>PISX010017309.1:0-43735 GCA_004024625.1 Mellivora capensis | reverse complement strand
AAAAAAAAAAAAAGAACTCTGAATCTTACTAAAGTCTACGAGAGAATGCAAGAAGCTGAAAATTCTTTCTTTCTCCTCAAGTATATAGACTTATTTCACATGGATAGACAAATGATAGCTAGATAAATAAATAGACATATATAGAGAAAATCTTGTTTTCCCTATACTATTCATAAAGACAAAAATCCTCTTAAACATATCTTCCTATTATCCTTCATGTAGAGCTAAAAATACCACATTTGATACTCCCACCTCCCAACCTTGGGAATATTTCCTTCTTTTGCATATGGTTTTTCTTAAGATGTCTTTAGCCATAAGGGTGACATCCTATCTCCATAGCAACAGGAAGTAAAGTATTTACAGTATAGATTTGACCTGATACTAGTCCTACCTTATCTGATTCCCATAATTTTGATAACATTTACTGTTATTATTTTGGTGTGCGGGGAGATGAGGGGAAATAAGGTTATCCTTTCTTCCTCCAAATGCTTTTCCCCTCGTGGATTTCTTTCTTTCTTTCTTTCTTTCTTTCTTTCTTTCTTTCTTTCTTGGAGAGTTTCACCTGAATTTAAAGATTTAATTTTATTTTAGTTCTCAAACTTAGTGTTGGTTTTTTTTTTTCTTTTCTCCTGCCTTACTATTGATTTCTCATCTAAGCAATACTTTGCACTCCACAAATGCAAAGATATGAGCTGTGAAAAAGTGGAGGAAACAGAATAATATGAAGGTGCCAGGGAAGTGGAAAACTCTGTGCCTGGGTCTCACACAGGCAAGCTTTGTGTTACTAGCTGGTAAAAATATTAAATTCCCTAGGGTGGTGCCTAGAATCTGGGTATAAACTAGTTCTGTTTCATTATCCATGTATTTCTAGTTGATTTTAGAAACAACAAAACAAAGCAATGGAAAGGAAAGCTGTGAAATTATGGCAGGGTGCTAATGGGAGCATAAATGCTTATTGCCAAAATCCTAAGAAAAGTAGGTAAGGGTCTGATTTAATAAAATATGTTAGTAAATGAAAAGAAATAAGAAGGACTATAAATGATTGAAAACAAATCTGATTTTATTTGTGGCTTGGTAAAGGAGAGCCAAGTTACTTTGAAATGATTTCAGCAAATATCAACCAATAGAATGTCAAGGACTATATACATATAGAGATCTAGAAGGGCAGATTGTAATCTCTTTTTGATAAGTGATTAATTACAGGCTTTACATTACTCCGAACAGTTCAAAAGAGTCTGTGATTGTTTATGTAAATTTCTAGTACATGTGGAGTCATCTACCATACAAGCATGTACACTGCATATTTAGGAAGATTTTACTTTAAAACTGATTTGATAGAACCTGATGGGATTTATAAATCAAATCTACAAGCAACAGTCCAGGGCTTTAAAGCATTTGCAGAGCCAGAGAAACTTAAAGGAGGGCAAACACCAAAATCCCTAAGATGATCCTCTAGTCACAGGACTGAAACAATAAGGAAGAGTTTAACTAAAAACAGATAATTTTAAATAGGAACCACTTAGAACATGTCTACATAATGTTTCCACAGAAGACAATAAATAGGGGATGACCGAATTTCCAACTGAAATCATTGTGTTTGGAATCTAAATCAGAACCAAAGGTAATCAGGTTGCCTTCCTAAGGAATTAGAGTATAATTTATCTTCTGCATTTGTGTTATTTTTTACTGCTTCAGCATTTATCATTATTTCTTCCTACATCATATATGGTGTGTATATATATATATATATATATATATATTTTTTTTTTTTTAACTTTCAATTAGGTCTATAAGTTGGCATATCAAAAACAGCAGCATTCCCGTGCTGAGGAAAGAAACTAGCCTAGACTTAAGCTGAATTTCACATATGCACATGATTTTCCTTTTTTTACTCTGGGAAATACATGAGAAGGAAAGACACATTATTTAAAGTGTAGCAATTGTGGATTTTGTATTAGATTTCTTGGGCTGCCGTAACAAATCACCACAAACAATCTGACTTAAAACAAGAGAAATGTATTGTCTCATAGTTCTAGAGGCTAGAAATACAAAATCAAGATATTGGCAGGGTCATACTTTTTTCAAAGGCTTTGGGGAGGATTCTTCCTTGTCTCTTGCTGGCTTCCGGAAGTTGTTGGCAATCTTTGGCATTATTTAGCTTACAAATAATCAATCTGTACCTCATTCTTGACATGCTTCCCCTCTGTGTCTGTGTGTCTGTGTCTTTACACGCAAATGTTTCTTTCATTGGATTACAGCTCACCCTAAAGTAATCCTCTTAACTTGATTACCTCTGCAAAGACGCCATTTCCAGATAAGGGCAAATTCACAGGAATGTGGTGTCAGAACTTCAAGTTATCTTTTTGGGGGTGGAGTGTACAACTCACAACACAGCAGTATAGATTGAAAAACATGATGTGAGGTGACAAGAAATACAATATAATGGGAGTTTCATGTTTTGTTCCATTTTAGTCACCATCCTCTCTTAAATACAGCCTACTAGAATCTTTAGTTACCTGAATCTTTACTTACCTGAATGGCTGCCCATTTCCCAACTGCCTGACACAGAATTGGTCATAAATTTCATTCAGATCAATCCAACTTTTGTGTAATGGTAAAAACAATAAACAATCAAGATGATTTAGAGTACCTTTTTTTTTTTCTTCAGTTTTCAGCCTACAAATAAAATATTTCACAGTCTTGGAGGAGAAACATGCAAGCAAAGGTGTTTGAGGTCATATTCCCAAAACAAGCAAAAACTTCTGTTGACATTAAGGGAGAATGTGACAAGAGGCAATTCTATAATGGTGATGTAAGAACCTCTGAAAATATATCCATCCAAAAAAGCAGTAAGACTACTGGCAGAATATATCAAAATATATCAAAGTCAACTTTTTTTTTTTCAGAATCTGGAAGCTAATTTTCTTTCTGTTAATTTTCTGTTTGCCAAAATTCAATAAGTATGTATTTAAGAAAAATGAGTGAATTCCTCTCCAGTGAGATTCCTATTAACTTACCTTATCCCATACCCCTTTCCCCAGCTTCACAATAACTTTGGAAACAGCGGCCTGAATATCAGAGTAAACTACAAACCAGTAACCTATATCCATTGGTGGAAGTAAAGCAAGTTTAGAGCTCCTCAGGACTCATCTCCAAGATTTAATATTTGACCCATGACTGAGTTCCCTGGATCCACCATTCACTGGGCTTGTTCTCATTTGACTATACCTAGAGATTGTTCAGTTGGCAAAGTCCTATCCCCAAGGCAGTAGTTGAAAGCAATGAAAGATATTTGTATACTATCAAGTTGTTAGAGGTGGAAGCACCAAAGAAGCTAGATAGAGACTTTAAAAGGAAAATGTAGGGAATGAGATATTCATGGCGGGTGGGACGGGGCATGAAAAGTTCTGTATATTAATAGAAACTGGAAAGGCCAGGTACATACATGGGGCCAAACAACTGGCTAGAAAAGACCTTAAAATGTTCTAGTTGGCCTGAAGACTCTTCATGAGGCTAGGAAATAATTGTATTACTACAGACCATTAAGGCATGACCCAACAAATACACAGGGAGTCTCTGGAAAGCAGGGTTCAAGGCATTAAAGGAAGTCTCCGTTCAATCAGTTATGGAACGCTAAGCTGACACTGACTTCAATGGCTGCAAATATCAGAAATACAGATTTTATAGAATTAGTCTAACAAAGTCGCTAAACAAACATAAAGAAAAACAGCTAACTTCAAAGAGGAGAATATGTTTCCCTAGTTTATTTATAATGTTTGATTTTCAGTTTTAAAAAATGAGACACAAAAAAGAAACAGGGAAGTATAGCAATACATAGGAAGAAAACGCAGTCAGCAACTGACCCTCAGGGAACACAGAATTTGAACTAATTCTACAAGGACATTAAAGCAACAATTCTAAATATTTCAAATAACTGAACAAAATCATGTCTCATCAACTGAAAAAGCAACATCTCACCAAACAAAGAATATCAGTAAATATCTATCACATAAAAATAAGCACATAGATCTCTGGAAGGTGAAAAACATGACAATTTGAAAATTCAATATATGGTCTCAATACCAGATTTGAATTCACAGAAGAAAGAATCCATAAAGTTGAAGATGTTTCAAGTGAAAGATCTAGTTTGAGGTACAACAAAAAGTGAATAAAGTGTTAGATACCTGTGGACCACCACCAAATAGGCCAACATACACCCAGAGGAGGAATTCTCTAAATTAACGAGAGAAAAAAAAAAAAAAAAAAACCACAGAAATATTTGAAAAAGTAATGGCTGAAAATTGTTCATATTTGATTAAAAAAAAAACAATAAACACACAAGAAGTTCAATAAACTTAAAGTAGGAAAAACTCAAAAGAGATTCACAACTAAACATGTCTTATCCAAACTGTCAAAAATAAGTGCAAAGAGAGAATCTTGAAAAAGCAACAAAAGTCACTCATCAGGTACAAGGGATCCTCAGTAAGATTAGTACTTGATAGCTCATCAGAAATCATAAAGGCCAGAAAACAGTGGGATGTCATAATCAAAGTACTAAAAGAAAAGGCTGTCAACGAAGAATTCCATATCCATTAAAATATCTTTCAAAAATAGAAAGAAATTAAGGCATTCCAAGGTAAATAAGAACAGAGAGGATTTGTTGCTGCCGGGCCTTGCATACAAGAAATAGTAAAGGGAATTATTCAAGTGAATATGAAAGACCATTAGATGTTGACTTTGCTCCACACGAAGAAATAAAGATGATCAGGAACAGTAAATCAGTAAATAGCTATGTAAATATACAGTATAAGTGGCATTGTTTGTAATTCTTTCTTCTCCTGACTTACAAACAACTGAATACAGGAATGATTATACATATTGTTGATGGGCTTACTGTCTATAAAAATGTCATTTGCATGACACTAATACAATGCGGGGGAGGGAAGGAGCTCTATAGGAATAAAAATTGTGTATGCTAGAGAAATTAAATGTTATGATTTCAAACTAAAACGCTTTATGTTACGATGTTAATTGAACCTCCCCAGCCAGGGACATCATCAAGAGAACTATGATAAATACATTACAAAAAACCAAAAAATTGAATTTTCTACAAATATTAGCTATGTAGCACAATTCACCAGTGGAGGAGTAGATGAGCAAAAAAAGACCTGAGACCAAAGACAGGCTTTCTCTGAAGCCTCT
Source organism: Mellivora capensis (assembly GCA_004024625.1). NCBI lineage: Eukaryota > Metazoa > Chordata > Mammalia > Carnivora > Mustelidae > Mellivora > Mellivora capensis. The sequence goes on along the minus strand of PISX010017309.1, from coordinate 38,533 downwards.
TGATGGTGATCATTCCCTTCCTCTTCCACCTACGGGTAGCCCAAGATACTTGTTGGGTTTTAGCAGCATAATTCTACACTCTGCTTCCATTTTAACATAACCATCTTTCCTCTGATTCTATGTGTCTGCTGTCTTCACATGGACTTCTCCTCTCTGGATCTTCATTTTCTCTTGTTGTCATGACAATAGTCATATTGGACTAGGGCTCTCAACCGAATAAGAATATGACCTCATCTTAACCAATTAGGTATGCAAAACCCTATTTCCAAATAAAGTCATATTTATACCTGTGGTAGTACTTCAACATACCTTTTTTGGAGGGCAGAACTAAACACACAAGAATAGCAAAAATAATCTTGGAAAAAGAAAAAGAAAGTTGGAATCCTCACACTTTCAGATTTCAGTTGTGACTACTAAATGATACAAGTCAGAATAGTTTGGCATCAGCCTATGTATACATATATAAATAAATGGGATAGATCTGAAAGTCTCAAAATAAAGCCTTGCATTTATGAATTGCTTTTTGTTAAGGATGCCAAAGAATATAATGGCAGAAAGAATCAAGTGTTTTGTTGTTTGTTTCTTTGTTTCCCACAAATGGTGCTGGAAAAATTGCATACCCACATGTAAAAAGCACTGTTAACAATAGCTAAAATGAAAAATATCCACGTATCAGTCAACTAAAAGTTAAGTAAAAACGTGGCTTAGCCATATGGTAGAATTACTTAGTAATAAAAAAGGAATGAAGTTCTGGCTCCTACTACATGTATAAAGCCTGAGAATTTTATGCTAAGTGAAAAAAAGCTAGATACAAAAAAAACAAATATTGTATGACTCCACTTACATAAAATGTCTAGACTAGATAAAATAAAGAAGAAGAAAGGAAACTGGTCCTTGACAGAAACTGGGTGGAGGAGGGAATTAGGAAAGAATGCTAATAAGTGTGGGATTTCTTTTTGTGATGAAAAGTCAATCATTTTACCAATAGAAAAATAACCTTTGTTGGTTTTCATATATATATATGTATGTATAAATATATACGTACAACACACATGTATAACAAATGTATAAATATATACATACAACACACATCTGTGTATATATATATATATGTATATTATATATATATACCTTTTAAATACTTAATATTAAAGTTGGTATTTGAATTGAAATTGCAGTGATTGCTGTGATTTTGATAAACACTTTTGTTTATCCCATCAATGAGCAGGCACTTGTACTTTTACCGTAATTATATTATTTTGTTACTGCATTTTCATCTTAAATTTTGCATTAAAATTAATAGTGTACTATGGCAAACTTTGTAAGTGAAAAGTTATTGTGTCTTTGCTCTGAAATGTAATTATGTTATCACGTTGAAAGAAACCCTTTGAACCAAAGTAACAACCATTTTGTTAGTTAATATAACTGGTTGTTTTTTTTTTTAAGATTTCTTACTTGTGGGTGCCTGGGTGGCTCAGTGGGTTAGAGCCTCTGCCTTCGGCTCAGGTCAAGATCCCGGGGTCCTGGGATAGAGTCCCCGCATCGGGCTCTCTGCTCACCAGGGAGTCTGCTTCCTCCTCTCTCTCTCTGCCTGCCTCTCTGCCTACTTGTGATCTCTGTCTGTCAAATAAGTAAAATCTTAAAAAAAAAAAAAAGGTTTCTTATTTGTTTGAGAGAGAGATGAGTGGATGAGCTGGAGGGAGGGGCAGAGGGAGAGGGAGAAGCAGGCTACTTGCTGAGTGTGGAGCCCCATGTGGGTCTTGATCCCAAGACCCTGAGATCATGGCCTGATCAGAAGGCAGACCCTTAACAAGTTGAACCACCGAGATGCCCCTAGTTAATATAACTTTAATTCTTAAAGAAACGTTAATCAGATATAACTTGGAATTTCTTTTATTTTCTATATGTCCAAAAATGTAATCAACAATTATAAAATTATAGAGATAACATATTGATATGCAATAATTAAAAACAAAGTGAATTCTCAATTTATTGTCATAATTCTGTCAAATGGGTTGTAAAAGCATTATTCATTTATTTGAAGTTTCTTTCTCACTACTATCTTTAAGCAAGTTTATTAAATACATAAAATTAATTATTTGTGTTCAATGGCAGTAGTAATTTTTAAACACTCTTTTATTTTTATTTATCTTACATTAAGGATCCATATGACTAATTTCACAGTCCTTCTCATAGAAATATGTCTGTTTTGCTCTGCAAAATAAAGCAGATGTCATGGGTGTCAAAATTCCTTATCACAAAAAGGTGTTGTCTTAAGCAGCTTTTGTTACAGGTATTTAAAGAACAGCACATAAAACACAAAAATAATAATATAAATTGTTATATAATTTACATCAAATAAATTTAATGTGGAGGTTTGGCTAAATGTCTTATAGGGGATTCTGGTAAGCAATTAATTCATAAATTACAAATAACTTATTTCTAAAGATCTTAAATATATGGACCTATTTATGAACAACAGCTTTAGTTCAGAGAAACATGTAATTTTCACTGGCCTTCTCTTGTTCTACTCAGACCTTTCCCAAATGTTAGATTGGTCCCATGACTTATGTACCATTAGCATTAGGTGAAAATACTTTTAAAACGAATCCATGGCAGAGATGTGAAAATAATACAAAATGTAGTTTCAACCAAGTTATTAAGGCTCACAAGACAAAAACTTTTATTTACACTATTTTTTTAAACAGAGTAGAGAAACCTTTTCTTTGAAATCTATTAGTTGCTGCCCATAGGACACTGCCGATAAATGTGGCTGCCATTATCCAAACCTTATCCTATACCCAAACTGTGTGGCTCTGAAGTTTTCATACAGTATAAAACATCCATTCTGTAATACACTGAATTGTCTCAGTACAGTTTTTTTCTGGATGTATCGAAGCATTTTTTTAAAAATAAAACAAGCAGTATGATCACAGGTGATTTAGATGATGTTATTTGTCCAAAGCAAAATGACAAAGAGGAAAGTAATTCAAACGTCCACCCTCACCAGGACCTGCTATTTATATTTTGAGACTCCACACAAAATTAAATTTGTTTAAAAATCTGGCAAAAACTGTTCATAAGGGTAGTAACCATATAAAACATCTTCTGTCTTCTTTCTCAGCCTCAACTTACCACAATGTTTTAATTTGCTATGTAATATTGTCCTAACTTAAAAATAATGTAAATTATTATTATGCATTTTACCAATTATCATTATAGTATGGGATGCCATCTTTTAGTGCAAATATCAGAGCACTTAGTTCATATATGGAATCACCTGAATTACACAGTTTATATTTCTTGGCTCATTTACCAGTGGCATCTCAATATGTCTAGATGAGACAATCACAAGCTAGATTTAGAAGGTTGAAGGAGGAACATACTCTCTTGGGGCACAAGACAAGCCGAAGGAAGGTTTTGCTTGAGCTTGGGAACATTTGTGGGGTGACTGCAGACTCACACAGAGACTCAGGACACTCTCTCACTGAGAAGCTTAGACCTGATGGGTGACCCATTGTGTTCTAGCTGGGGCATGGAAGCCAAGTATCGTTCTTTCTTTTTTGTTGTTGTTCTTTCTTATAGATCCTCTCTGTCCCCACTCCACTGCGGCTGGGCAACCTCAAGGATATTGCACCCACCTGACCCTGATCCTGCCCATACAAATGAGAGTAGGAAAGAGGGGTTTCTTGGTGGTTGCAGGGGCAAGAAGGGGGAGGGCAGACAGGGACAGTTCTTCAAAGAGAGAGGGAAGAGTTGGACAACCCATCCAGGTATATGAAGAAGTAACAAGAAGAATGACCATGGGTTGAGTTGAAGTTTTAAGACCCTGAAACATGCTCTATTATTATAATGGACATCATTTAGGAAACACAAACACAACATAAAATTAAAAATTTAAAGCCAGTGACTGCAAAGTATTAAATCCCAACTATGTAACCCTTCTGGTTCCATGTGGCTATGCTATTCACTCATGTACAAAACCAGACCTGACCTTGGCATTGTGAAATTAGGAGTGTGTTAGAAGAAACCAACCGTCATTGTAGTTTGTTACAGTGAAAGAGGAACATACATGTCTAAAAGTAAGTTTTGAAAGTGTCATAATTTATAAATCTTTAGAATTGCACAGCTTGACACTACATTAGAGAGAATGCTTTCTGTGTTTGTGCACAGTGCCTGGTTATTGGACAAGATGAAAGCTAAAACAAATGAAACAAGGTCCAAAATGCCCTATGCAAAGTCCTCCATGAGAAAACATTAAAAGCAAAATATTTATACAAAATTGGCAAACACCTAAAAACCCAGAGTTTTTTGGGAGAAAAATTGAAAACAAAGTTTTTAATAGATTTATTGACTATAAGTATGCTGTCATTATTATTACTTCAAATAACATCACAAATTCATTTTCATGAAGTTTGAAAATATTGTATATTATATATTTATAAAAATATGTACATACACCATTTTCACATATTTTATGTTATTTATATAAAATTAACCATGCTCATCTGTGTCACCTAATATTCAGATAAAAACCAAACAAAACAGGCTTCTAATTCCTAGAACACACAGACACAAACATGTGTCTGTTGATGTGTACATGATTCAAAAGTCATATACATATTCTCATCTGATATACCTTCTTATAAATAATTTGCAGAGTAGGGGTGCCTGGGTGGCTCAATCATTAAGCATCTGCCTTCGGCTCAGGTCATGACCAGCAGCCTGGGATCAAGCCCTGCACTGGGTTCCCTGCTAGTTGGGAAGCCTGTTTTCCCTCTCCCACTCCCCTGCTCATGTTCCACTCTCGTCTCTGTCTCACTGTCAAACAAATAAATAAAATCTTTAAAAGAATAATAATTAGTAGTTAAATAAAAATTTCATCCCATTCTTACTTTTAGTAAGTAAGTTATTCATTCCACTCATGAGAAAAGTTTACATTCATAACTACCTCTTCTTCAGGTAAGAAAAACCAAGTCCTAAAATCTTAAATGAAGTGCCAGAATTGAATCTTAGAAATTCTGACTTTCAATCCAAGAAACTTATTAAGTACTTTGTACTTAAGTGTACTAAGTACTTAAGTACTAAGTATATTATCATCATAAAAAATTAAATACAAACTCTATAAACATGACATTTTCATAAAAGATTACCTTATAGAAAGAAATATTTTGTAAAATACTTTACAGGTGAGTCCTATTTGTTGATATGTAATGGTCTTGAGATTCTGGAGTCATTTTATGAAGATATTTTCATTCTATGAGTTTTGAGCTTTTTTATTACATAGATATTTCTGAAAAGACACAAACACATTAGTGGACTATAACATTTGGATCTCACTTAATGTCTTTAAGTGGCAATGAAAGCAGAAGAGAAGGGGATTTTATAAACTGAAGGTTAGGTTTTAGTGTGAATTATAAGACAATGCCTACTTTTGGGAACATATCAAATATATACAGTATGGCACCACCATCTGTCCCAGATGACCTCCATCTGCCTGGTTAAGTCATTAGTATGTTCTCTAACTGCCAAATGTTAATGTTTTCCCAATACATGGCTGACCTATTGGAAGGAATTCTAACCTCATTGGGTACTGCTTTGAAATCAAGGTTTGTCAAGAAAACCAATCAATCAAACAAACAAAAAAACACTTTCAAGCATTTATTATCAAAATCATATTAATTTAGCTATATTCAATTTCATTCCCAGAGTACCTTTGTAAATTATTAGTACAGGGTACAAATGGCTGGAGTGTAGGTACTGGCCATAGAAGGACCCAATATCATTTACAAGTTATTGAGAATGTTGTAATTCCTTATTTTCCATTAAAAGTATATAAATTTAATGCAGATTAATTAGAAGACTCAAAAATATAATAAAGAAAAATTCAGGTCACATAATATACTGTTACTAGAATGTAATTATTATAAACACAATGATATTTTCCTATACATACTGTTTTTCTATGTATATTCAGAAATATTTTCAGATAACTATGGTTAAATAAAATAATTTATTAAAATATCAGCATAATGGTTGTCAATATAGGATATTAAAAACTATGGAAAATAAATTGAGATCAATGTAAATTTTCAATTAAATTTGCCATGATTCAGGAAAATTTTAAGAGTTGTTCTCTTACTTGGGTACTATTCTAAATTGTACAGAGAAAATACAAAGGGTATTTATGAGTATTCAGAACTGCTGATAATTAACCAAGTATGAATTCTGCACCTTACAGTATAATTTGTATGTCATTTTCTAATTTTACTTAAAAATTATGTCAGTTACATGTCATACAACAAAAACGATCTACCTGCATGTTCCTGGTATCCAAAGAACATGCAAATTAACACACACCTTTATTAATTCCTAGGTATTGTGATTCACATTCACTTTAGCTTCTTTATGGACACATGAATTTCCACACTCCAGCTCAGGAATGAATAACTCTCAGTGGTTTCAGATCATGTCTTTGTGCTTTTTCCCCCCAGTATTTGAGGTTGGTTCTCAGTTCGATTTCAGTTATTTTAATCCTATTCCTATCCTTTTTGAAGCAAAAGCCTAAAAGTATAGTGGATCATAGCCGGAATCTGCTACAGTCAAATGAAAATGTAGATGGAGATTTTGTTTTAATGTTCCAGTCAAATGGGAATTCAAATGAAGATATGCAACAATGTAATTTAGGAAGAATATGGACTTGCCTAAATTGTCAGAACCAAAGTCATGCCACGAACGAAACAAGTACCATGTGCTTGCTTATGAACTTTGGTGTGAAAGAGTAGTTAAGTGGAAATAACACATATTTATATAGTTAGCAGGTGCTAACAGAGCACCCTGCTGAACATAACTCAGGCAGACAAACTATTATATTTTGACATTCAATAAAATGGTATCTGAGCCATACCTTCTAATGTATGCCATTATTTAGGTAGGAATGGAGGCACCATTACACATGTCATGCTTCCAAGCAATCTGTATACAACTATGTGACAGGGAATGCATTGCTAATACAACAGATGTGAATGATAACAGGACACGCTTGTGGCGAAAGTAGCACTGAACACATGGGCTCTGATATCAATAAATCCAGTTTCATCAAACCTCTATGCCATGTCAGTTATATGTTAGGAATCCAAATATTCTCTAACATGTAATAAATATCAAAACTCCCTTATGTTGGAAAAAAGCGTTATTGGTTGGGTTTTTGTTGTTGTTGCTGTTTTAGAAAAAGTGATGATCTGGATTTAAGTTCTTCCAGGATTTCAGTTAAATTAAGTTAAAAGAATCACACAAGTAACAGCAAATGAAGTGAACTGTGAGGATTTTGTGGCTGCTCAGAGCCTGTCCATGCCTGGAGGGGCAGCAGAACAGTACAATCTGGACTCTTCATTAGAATCTTCTAACGTGTAAATGTCAAATGTTGATAACTTACTAAAATTCTTCAAGCGCTGTACCAATCTAACAGCAGCGGCCTGCCTCTTAGCTACAGGATTCATTAGACTTTCATTAGAATTTTACATAATTTATGTATTCAATATTCAATACAATAAATTATGTATTCAATTAACAGTCACAATAGCAACTGGATATGGGGATTTATATCACTTTTCCATAATTTGAGACCTTGCTTTTCTTGTTTTATTGCTTAAGAAGCTTCCTATATTGTGCCATGATGACAGTCTCTGTTTTCCAGCATTCAGCATTCTACCTACTATAGTCTTATCATTGCCCATTAGCAGAGAGAAGTGGTCTTCACTGAAGCCATCCTGAGCTAGACTGGATTTAATTCCTGATTGTGTTCCCCCAGTCCCACACAAGAGTGATTTCTCTGATTCTCTTGGAGAGTCTGTAAATTACCTCAATATCCTTGAAAACATTTCTTTTTTTATACCCTTAAAATAATGTCTTCTCAAGGCATTATTTCATAACTAAGAATCTTAAGGCTGAAAACTTTCGAACTGTGTGTGTGTGTGTGTGTGTGTGTGTGTGTATGCAGTTGCCTTGATTCTCTGTTTACTTTCAAAGCAAGCAATAAGAAATTAATAATCTAAGCAATGTTTTTGTATACCATCCATTAAAAATACTCATGGAATGGTGGAAATTGTGGGCACAGTACACTGGTATATTATAAAAATATGATCTATATAAGTCATGTCAATAGTCCATATATATTTATGAAATGTTCTAAAAGAGCAGTATGTAAGCAACATTTTTCAGTTCATTTCCTAGTGAACTGTCAAAGTAATAGAATGAAAAGTCAATGTCCCTCTAAAAAGGGGAGAATTCTGAGACTTTATGCTATCCACCTTGTAAATTCTAATTTTCAGAAGCTTTTCCTATGCATTATTAGAAAAGCCTTATTCAGTGACTATATTGCATAGACCTCAGCTTATAATGTAATGATATAACAACATCCCCAGATATAAATCCACAGAAAATTGTGCAAAAAGAAACTCTAAAATGTTTTTCCAAAACTGAAGGAATATCATTTGCACTTTCACTACATTTTTAAAAGACTTATTTATTTATTTGAGAGAGAAAGAGAATATAAATGGGGGAAGGAGCATAGGGAGAGAATCTTAAAACACACTCTCAACTGAGCAAGGAGCCTGACATGGGGATGGATCCCAAGAACCATGAAATCATAACCTGAGCTGAAACCAACAACAGACACTTAACCAACTGAGCCACCCAGGTGCTCCTACTTTCACTACATTTAATTGATTGTTAAGTAACTCTAAAGTATAGAGAATTCAAGCATTTATTTAAAATAATGTAAAATACATTTACATTTATTGAATAGATATACTTTGGTAGACAGTAATGGCCAGGCTGAGCAGACAAAATTATACAAAATCTACTGTGTTCCTCCAAAAAATGAGCAATTAATTAACTGAGGGAACCAGTTGGTTCCAACAATGTTGGCTGGAATGTAAATTCCACAGGGACTGTGGAAAAGAGTATGGAGTTTCCCCCAAAATTAAAACTAGAAATTCTACAGGAGCTAATAATTCCACTGCTGAATATTGCCCAAAGAAGACTAAAACATTAATTCACAAAGATACATGCACCCTTATGTATACTGCAGCATTATTTATAATAGCCAATATATGGAAGCAGCCCAAGTGTCCATTGATAGAAAAAGAAGATATCCACATAATACATTATATCCACATAATAGAATATTACTCAGCTATAATAAAGGATATCTTGCCATTTGTGATAACATGAACACATCTAGAGGATATTATTCCAAGTAAAATTAATCTGACAAAGAAAGACAAAATGTGGAATCTAAAGTTAAAACAGATAAATAAAAAAGCAGAATCAGACTTATAAATACCAGGAACAAACTGATGCTTGTCAGAAGGGAGTTGGGCATGGGTTTGGGCAAAATGGATGAAAAGAATGGGAGATACAGGCTTCCTGTTATGGAATAAGTCACAGGAATAAAAGGTACAGCATAGGCGGTAGTCAAGGGTATTGTAATAGTGTTGCATGGTGACAGATGGTAGTTACACATTGGTGAGAAAAGCATATTAATGTACAGACTTATTGAATCATTATGTTATACACCTGAAACTAATGTAATGTTATATCAGCTGTACTGAAATTAAAAAAAGAAAAAGAATGGAGACAGGGAGTTGAAGAAATAGACATTGAGTGAGAGCAAGAAAGAGTGAAAAGAGGGAGAGAGAGTTTGTGTGTGTGCGCACATGTGTGTCAGATGTCTACCCATAGGTAAATGCTTGAGGAGCAGATTGGAGTGTTTTAGGAAAAAAGGACTAGAAAATGGATAGATGTAATTCATAAAATTTATTACATTGATCCTGTGTGTTCTACGCAAGAGTCAGTAATTTCTCTTAAAGGGCCATATAGTAAGTATAAATTCTTGTTTTAGTGGACTGCCACTCTTCCCTTTCAACCCAAAAGCAATGAAAAACAACACTCACACTACCTTGGGTGTCTCCTATGTAACCACTCTCCTCCCCAACCTGTGGCAAGCACAGGTTGTTGAATAATTGGTATCACTGGGACCATTTCACCCAAATATTTCATGTCATTTAAAAAACAAACAAACAAAACACAGCACTATCCAGAAGACATTATGTGAAAGCATTTATGTGTAAAAATAGTTCAGTTTGTCAAAAATTGTTCATGAAACTCTACTCATTCAATTGTATTTTTAATTTGATTAGTTAAAACATTTTTTAACTAATAATGTGATATCTTTATATATGTTCTCCATCCCTACAGGTTTATCTTCTGCAGAATGCCATGTAAATATGGGCCCAACATTTCATTTTGCAAAGACATTTAAGATGCATCCGTATTGCTATATGGACAGATAATTTATTCCTTTGATTTTAGTGTAGTATTCCATTGGCCCAGTGTATCACAGTTTACCTTTCCATATGCAGAAATCAATCTGGTGTTTTTAGTTTCTGGTGATAATGATTAAAATGCTGTAAGCATATACAGGATTTTGTGTGAATCTGTTTTCCCGTGACTTTAGTAAATACTTAGTAGTTGCTTAGTCAAGTGAAAAATACATGTTCAACTTCAAAATAATCTCTCAAAATGTTTTACAAAGTAGCTACATCATTGGGCATTACCACAAGTAATAAATGAGAATTTCTGTTGCCCTATTCCTTGTCATTGACTGTGGTCAGGTTGTTTTATTTTTGCTTTTGTTTTTGTTTTTCAGCTATTTGCATAAATGCATAGTGGTAGCACATTGTGGTTTTGATTTGTATTTTCCTCAAGAATAATGATGTCAAGCAACTCTTTATATGCTTACTTGCTAAAAACTAATCATTTCCCTTATTTGCCAAAGTGCTGGTTCATTATTTTTTTGGCCATTTTTTAAAAATTGGGTTGTTTTCTAATTGTTGAGTCATAAAGTTTTAAATGGTTAGAAACTTAAAGATTTAGTGCGTTAGTCTATAAAATAAAAATATAAATAGAAAGCACACAAATGAGGAGATAAATAGGTTTCTATAAACTTTCTTACACATAAAACATGTCCAGGATACATTATCTGTTGCTATTGATGTTCCATTCAGGGGAAACAGGCTATGCCTTTTATAGAAAATTCTAAAAAGGAATTATTAACTATATATCTTGGGTAATAGCTCTTGGTTAACCTTTGATGTAGACATGTAGAATATATATAGATATACAGAATATATATGTATATAAATATAAATATAAATAATATATATAATAATATAATTGTGTGTGTGTGTGTGTGTACTCAGAAAGAGAGAGAGAGTGAGATTTTCAGTGATTCTAATTTACTGTAGATTTTTGGTTAATTTTGGCTAAATATAGAACTGATGAGGACATTACAGAATTTGTTGCGAGCAAGTGTGTTAATAACATACACCCCTGTTTTTCCTATTTGAATTCTGAACCATTCAAAATAAACATAGAAGGAAGCCATACTGAAATCAGAATGTGAGCTTCATAGTTCATGGATTTGTTGGCCTTTGTGCTTAGCAACAGGAACTTTTTTCACTATTTCTCAGCATGCAGCAGCCATATTAAGTCAGTTACATATGGAGCAGGGACTTTATTGCTAAATTTATAACATGGCAGAAGGCAGATCAGAGCTCATGCTCACTGAAGACTGAGACATCCTAAACAGGAAAAAGAAGGGGGGTGCGTAATATCGTCAATCATGTAAGGAAAAAGTGAAGGGGGGATAGGACTTATATGCTAAGAGATAGTTAGATGTTTTTTCTATATGGAGTTTTTTAAAGAAATTGCTTCTCTGCCGGAGCGACTCTGAGCTAATAAGAATTATTGACGAGAAGGCTATTAGAAACTTGAGTATTGAGCAGGGGCACTGCTCCCATGTGACACAGGAGTGAATCTTTTATGAGAATTATTAGAATATTTTTATAAATTATGTATCCCATAATTTTAGAGTCTGGAGCTACTCTTATGGGCCTCAGTTTTGAAAAAGTGACCTCAAATTATTTTATTTAATTAAGAAATGTAAATGGTAATATTTTTTCCTCATAGGACACAAGTATTTTTCTCTCAGAAGAAGAAAAAATGAAAATGTCAAGGATAAATTCTCTAAAGTTACTAACCAGCAGCAACCAGTGAATATTGACTAAAATATTTAGATATAGGTAATAACAATTTAATTTGCAAACTAAGTAACTATATTAAAATTATCATCCTTATGTCTTCATAAATAAACATTCTAAATTATCTTCTAAGAATTTATTTTATACATTCTCCAGCTTCCTATTTTTCTCAAATTTTCAGAAGACATTCAAAGATATCACATTATTAGTTAAAAAATGTTTTAACTAATCAAATTAAAAATACAATTGAATGAGTAGAGTTTCATGAACAATTTTTGACAAACTGAACTATTTTTACACATAAATGCTTTCACATAATGTCTTCTGGATAGTGCTGTGTTTTGTTTGTTTGTTTTTTAAATGACATGAAATATTTGGGTGAAATGGTCCCAGTGATACCAATTATTCAACAGTATACAAGTCTGAAATGATTTTGGTGAGTCACATACACTCTGATGACTATATCAGGAGGCTTGTGAAAGCAGAGTTATTAGAATGAGAAGCATTTTGATCGCTGAGGAGACTATAGAAACATTAAGGTGCATAACCCACCATCAAAGATTTATGAGTAAGAGATTTATATTCATTTTGTTTTAATTAGAGCAAACAACTTGCCTGTGGGGTGTCTACACTCAGAATGAGTTTGACATCACAACACAGTTTATGTTCTCTAAGGAAAAATTAAAGAAAAGGAAAGGAGTTTCTTTCTGAGGCTCGGAATTACAAACAAAAGAGCCCAATTTACTTTGAGTTCTCAGTAGCATATTTAGGTCTCCAGGGCCTATCAGACTTCACCATTTCTGCATTCTAAGAAGAAAAGATTATGGTTCAAAAGTTCACGTCTGTATTGCTTTTGCAATTTTTCTTTAGATGTGTAGGTGTAAAATTCATTTAAAATAAAAATTTACTAAAAAGAAAGTTGACGGTTGTCACCTGCTGGAGTGAACTGCTAAACAGGAGACACTAAGATGTGGAACATAATTGTACAAAGTAAAGACTCATCAAGCACATCAGATCTTTGCAAATTCACTTATTAAATGGATGTCATGGAAGAATTACTTTTGTTTTAAACTCTCTAAAAAGAAAAATAGCTTTTGGATATAGGAACATTTAGTCCTTGCTATATAAACCAAATTAAATATTATGAATATATATAATGTATTTTGTCCATGCATATCTTAAATGAACCTGTCTGTATTATTCATATAATCAATATTGAATTCTTTTAAGATAAATAAATCTTATCTTGATTTTTAATCTGTCAATACAAGAGAAGATAAAAGTTGGATGACAGTAAACCTGAACTGAAAGAATTGCAGAATAAGGTGAATTGCAACTTTTGCCCAAACATTTAAAAAAAAAATCAATAGCAATTACCTGTCCCTGGCATTTACTTCTTCAAGGTCCTAACTTGATACAAAATTTAGACATAAAGCCTACATTTATCCTCTTAATTGCTATCAACATGTTTCCTAATTTCACTTAAACATTTTTTACTGTAAAATTATGCATTTCCTACCACAGATAGGATGTTCACTAACATATGTTCCCATGCCTGCCTTTCTTTCTTTTCTTTCTTTCTTTTTTTTTTTTTTTCAACCTAAGTCTTCTCTGGAGGCTGAGTTCCAGTATTTGGCTTTCAGAAATGTTCACCTACAGTAATTTCAAAGATTTCATCAGAAAAGACAGAGAGGGGTGCCTGGGTACCACAGGCATTTGAGCGTCCCACTCTCTGTTTCAGCTCAGGTCCTGATCTCAGGGTCCTGAGAATGACACACACCCCCATACACCATGGGCTCTATGCAGTCTGCTTCCACTGAGCCCCCAGGTACCCCTGTGCAGTCGGCTTGAGATTCTCTCTCTCTCCTTCTGTTCCTCCAGATCAGGCTTGCTCGTCTCTCTAAAATAAATAACATCTTTTAAAAAGAAAAAAGACATAATTTTGACTACTAAAATTCTCTTTATGGTTATATTTATATATATTTGTTTATATATAAGGGAGAGCAAAGATTAAACTTGAAAAAATAAGCTTTCACCCAAGAGCATGGTAAAGTTCAAAACTTTGTCAATTCTAACTCTATGACCTCGGGAATGCCAATTTTATAACTTCTTAGTTTACAGGTTTCTTTATTATACAATGAACATAACAATAACAACTACCTAATAAATTCTTTTTTTTTTTCTGAAGATGTGAAACACTGGAAACACTGCCTGACATAGAGTAACTATTACATGTATTAGTTTTCATTATTATTATTTATTCATATTTTTCTTGCTTAAATTATATAATGGTGTTTCATTTTCTTCACAATGTTGTAGGGCATACATCCAGATACGATTCACAACAAATGCTGAAGTAAATAGCTATACATTCAACCTCACACTTTATGAATTCAATTTTGCCATAGTTTTCTGTACTCGATGGATTAAGCTAAGTCACTTCCTATTTTAATTTGGTTATGAGTCTCCTGCCTTATTTCTTAGATATTATCATTTATTCACTCTTATCTTGTCTTCATGATGATTCTTGCATATTTTGCAAAACAGTAAATTTGATTGTACCATAATCTTGCTCAAAATAGTTCACTGAATTATCAGGTTAAATTTAAAATTTAGTAATGACATACAGGTTTTCAAACTCCTATCTAATGAATGCTCTTAGATATATCCCCTATCAATCAGAAAAATCCCCTGAATTTTTCACCAGAGTGTATTATATCCTTCAGTCTGTGTTTCTACTGCTCTCTATATATCTCTGTAATAGTGATTGTGCTACATATTCTGATTTAACTATTATAATTACCCATTCCACTGGACTCTAAACATATCCATCTTTGTATCTTCAGCTAATAGTAAGAAGATAGGTAAGAATACTGTTCTCTAAAACCATGGTTAGTTTGACATTGTGATGACAATTATGCTTTCGTTAATTTTGAATTTCATAATATGGAGTTTGAGGCAAATGAGTAGAATAAATTATTAAAACAATACAATTTTGGTGAAATCCTATTTTTATTACCTTGAAAACTTTGATTTTTATTATGAAAGACCTTGAGCAACTGGGGTAATGTCTGGTCATGGATCTCACAGTAAGATAAGATTTTTATATTTCTAGAATTAGTTCACTTTTTAAAGGAAACAAAAATAATTCATTAAATAATAACCAAACTGCATTTTTTTTTATTTTCCACTCAAGATATTTTAATAAAATATTCCCTTCCATGTGATAATTTTTAAATAGATATTTCCATGCATTGGATTTTTACATTCTTATAAATTTTTAACTAATGTTACTTTTTTATTATGGTAAAATAGCATAAAATTTGCCATCTTAATTTTTTAAATTTAGATTTAATTAATTAACATATAATGTATTCTTATTTTCAGAAGTAGAGTTCAGTGATTCATCAGTCTTATATAATACTCAGTGTTCATATAACTCATCAGGTGCCCTCCTTAATGTCCATCACCCAGTAAGCCTATGTCCCCACCCACCCTCCTCTCCAGCAACCCTCAGTTTCTTTCCTATGATTAAGAGTCTCTTATGGTTTGTCTCCCTCTCTGATTTGGTCTTGATGTATTTTTTTCCTCACTTACCCTATGATCCTCTGTTTTATTTCTTAAATTCCACATATGAGTGAGATCATATGTAATTGTCTTTCTCTGATTGACTTATTTTGCCTAGCATAATATGCTCTAGTTCCATCCATGTCATCCATGTCATTGCAAATGGCAAGATTTCTTTTGTTTTAATGTCTGAGTAGTATTCTATTGTGTGTGTGTGTGTGTGTGTATATTACACACACATACATATGAGATAATGAGATATGTCATATATATGACATATATCATATCTTCTTTATCCATTCATCTGTTGATGGACTTCTGGGCTCTTTCCATAGTTTAGCTATTGTGGGCATTGCTGCTATAAATATTGGGGTGCAGGTCCCCACTGGTATCACTACATTTGTATCTTTGGGGTAGATATCCAGTAATTCAATTGCTAGGTTTTAGGGTAGCTTTATTTTCAACTTTTTGAGGATCCTCCATACTGTTTTCTAGACTGGCTATACCAGTTTGCATTCTAACCAACACTGTAAGATAGTTCCCCTCTCTCCACATCCTTTCCAACATCTGTCATTTCCTGACATTAATTTTAGCCATTCTGACTGGCGTGAGGTGTTATCTCATTGTGGTTTTGATTTGTACTTCCCCAATGCCAAGTGATGTGGAGCATTTTTGATATGTCTGTTGGCCATTTGGATGTCTCCTTTGGAGAAATGTCTGTTCATGTCTTCTGTCCATTTCATGAGTGGATTATTGCTCTTTGGGTGTTGAGTTTAAGTTCTTTACAGATTTTTGGACACTAACTCTTTATCTGATATGTCATTTGCAAATATCTTCTCCCATTCTTTTGGTTGTCTTTTTGTATTGTCCACTGTTTCCTTTGCTGTCCAAAAGCTTTTTATCTTGATGAAGTCCCAATAGTTTATTTTGCCTTTGTTTCCCTGGTCTTTGGAGACATGTTTAGCAAGAGTCACTATGGCTGAAGTCAAAGAGGTTGCTGCCTGTGTTTTCCTCTAGGATTTTGTTATATTACTTGTCTCACATTTAGGTCTTTCATCCAGATCTATTTTTGTGTATGGTGTAAGGAAATAGTCCAGTTTCATTCTTCTGCTTGTGGCTGTCCATTTTCCCAACACCATTTGTTGAAGAAACTCTTTTTTCCACCTTCTTAATGGTTTTTGAATGAGGAGTTTCACAATGTTACCTTTGAACCAAGTTTAAACAATTTTATCATATAAATGAATGTTAAATACATTTAATAACATATTTTATTTAATGTATTGTTTTGGATTCATTTTCATTATTGACACATACATTAAAAATACATACTTTAGAAATACTGCAATCAAACTGAGTTTATACAGAAGTTTATGGGATAATTTCATTTCTCTGAACTAGGATTACAAAAGCATTACCTTAATAAGCAAAGTATTATATTTTTAAAACACAAAGAACTGAATATGAACATAAATATAAGAAGCTTTATTTTTCTTAAAAAAAGGGCACATAGAAAGGTAAAATAAATTGGAAAATTGTAGCATTTGTACTTCCATTTTGAAATTGTGACTTTGATAGCCTCCATGCCATTAACTTAGTTTATGAGATCGGTATTTTAAATAGCTGATTCAGTTCTTATCACTTTACTTTCTATCTGTAAATCTCAAAATTGTGTAACACTTTAAGAGACAGTAAGTACTTTTCTATTTAAAGTTGAAAAAAATAAAAAAAATATGTTTCCAATCGTGTTCAGCACAGTTGAAATTATGGTTGACAAATTCAGTGACTTCTAGTTAATTAGATGGACTAGAAATCACCTTTGGAAATAGTCTAAAGACGTCTTCCATAAATGTCAGAATTGCCTACACCAGCAGCAATTTGCTTAAAGATTTGTTTGAGCTTCAAGACAGGAAGTGATTAAGTGGTATCCAGAATAATGGTCCTTTAAAGATGTCTACAGTCCAATCCCTGGCAACTGAAATACCTTACATTAAATGCAAAGGGGATTTTGCAGATGTTTTTAAAGTTATTAGGGGTTTTTTTTCCTTAAATTCAATTAGCCAACATATAGTACATCATTAATTTCAGATGTAGAGTTCAGTAATTCATCAGTTGTATATAATACCCAATGCTCATCACACCACATGCCCTCCATAATGCCTGTTGAGTTTAAAATAGGAAGATTATCCTGGATTATATGGGTGGGAATCTAGTCATATAAATACTTTCTCTGAAAATTTTCTCTGTTGAAGGCAAAGAGTGCAGCAGAAGAGTAGTCAGAGATATTCAAATCATAAAAGAGTCTCAACATGCCAAGAAACTTGAAGCATGAGAGAGGTCTAACGTGTGGCAGGTGAAATGTAGTGGCCTGTATGCAAACACTACAGACAGCCAAAATCTCCAGCAGCTAGGGGGAGCCTACAACTGACATCTGGCAAGGAAACAGAAATTCATTTTTCACAGTAGCAAATAACTAGATTAGGCCAAAAACCTGAATAAACTTGGAAGCAGATTCTGCCCAGAGCCTGATGATAAGAACCCACCACCAGTACTTTAATTTCAGCCTTGAGAAACCTGGAGCAGAGAAGCGTGCAAGGCAACCTGACTCCTCATCTGTGAGAATGTGAGCTAGTAAGTGGGAGTTGTGTTAAACTGCTAACATTGTGGACATGTTTTTATGGTAGCAAGAGAAAACTAAAACAGAACACTGTGGGGATTTTCAACAATCTGCTTAACTTCCACATGCCCCGTTCCACTCAACACTGTGATGGGAACAATACAACCATATATGAGACACAATTTTTATCTGAGCAAAAGGAAATATATAGAGCTGATAGATTTCTTGGCAGTTGGACAGAATGTAGTATATATCATAAAATACTATTTTACTATAATTATTGAAATATGGTGCTCCTTTTTATTTACAGAAGGGGGAGTCAAAAATCTAGGCACATTTGTGCACTTTTTCATCAAAATACCTCCTTCTCTTTCTATGAGATAGTTGCAAACAGGACTTCTATCCACAGAAAACTTATTGAACAACCAGCAGGAGGAAGGCAATTATCCTGGAGCGGTGTTCATGAACTAGTAAGCTGAGATCTCATAGATTGGACCTCATGGATTGATAGGTTTATAAGTGTATTAGTTTACTCAATTGAAAATTAAATTAAAAGAATTTTGTCCATGGCTACATTTGACCAAAAATGAAGAGTGACTTTACTTTTTATAGAATCAGGTGTTTCTTATCAATGACCTGTACCATTAATCTCTACGACACTAACGAATCAGATTCCAAGTGCTATAATGTCATCTGCAGGTAGACTCTGTTAACTATGCACACTAAAAACTATAAGCCAAATACTAAAATAACAAAACAAAAATTTAAATCTAATATCCAACAAAGAAAAAAACAGAATCAACATGAGAAAAGAAAAAAAAAGTAAAAATATGCACAACAAGAATCATATGCCATAACAGAAAATGGTGAGATATTTGAGATATTCAACTTAAACCCAACAATGTAAGTAATACAATTAAGTGGAAGTGTTAAAAACATGCACTTACATGTCAGGGATTTTCAGACTGGATAAAAGAGCAAAGACCCAATGTACCCTACCCAGAAGAGATGCATGTTAACTGTAAAGATACAAATATGTTAAAAATAAAAGCATACTCAGCTAACAAAAGAAAAGAAGGCTAAAATGCTATAACAATATCAGATAATGTGGGTTTCAAAAATTATAACCAGAGTTAATTGAATTCATTTCTTAATCACAAAGAGGTCAAATAATTAAGACATCATAACTTTCTTAAATGTTGGTATACCTAATAAAAAATCTTCAAAATATGTAAAGCAAAATTTGACAGAACTGCAAGGAAAATGGACTTTTAACAAAATAAACATTCAACAGATTTCAAAGCCCTTCTCTTAAAAAAGGGTACAAAATGGAGAGATAAATTTAGTACAAATATTGAAGACTTGAATAATACTACTAACAAACCTGACATAGTTGATATTTATAGAACACTCAATCAACAATTGCAAAATACACATTATATTCTTGAATGAAGTAACATTTCTCAAGATATATTATATTCTAGGCCAAAAAT
Organism: Mellivora capensis; assembly: GCA_004024625.1. Taxonomy (NCBI): domain Eukaryota; kingdom Metazoa; phylum Chordata; class Mammalia; order Carnivora; family Mustelidae; genus Mellivora; species Mellivora capensis. The sequence goes on along the minus strand of PISX010017309.1, from coordinate 18,755 downwards.
ATCAATATCCATATGTTTATAAGAATATAATTCATATAAAAGTCTGTATTGATGAAATTAAATTAGAGATAAATAGAAAAAAAAAGAAAAAAATCAATTCAAAATCTCCAAATAATCTGAAACAAACTTGGACACTTCAAATAACCAATGGGTCAAGAAAAAATTCAAAAGATATTATAAAGGATTTGGAACCAGATAAATTTGAAACTGTAACATATAACATATGATTAATAAGGTAAAAAAAGATGCATTAAAATACCCTACTTTTATTTCTCATCCCCAATATTTAAATTTTTATTTTATATGAAATATAATTTTTCCTGTTGCATATTATAAGATAAATTATTTATTCTGATGGATCACAAGATGAATTTCTGGTTGTGACCAAAATTGATTTGTTATTCTTTGGCTATATTATCAAAAGCATATGAAAGATTAAAAGTGAGAGTTAGAATGTGTATTTTTTAACATTAGTTACCTTTAGATCTTCCAATAATGGAAAATAGATAATCTGGCTACTGTATATATGATTAAATTACATTTGCAGGCACTTTAATAGACCAACATTAAATTTAGGCAATTCAAAATCCCAAGCAGAGTTTTATTTTAACTTATGAATTGCATCACCTAGTCTTCATTTCCTAAAAACGTAAGTCTCCCAGGGCATCCCCCTCACTAACCAAAGTTGGTACCAATTTTTTCACTCAGCCAACATTTGAGATTCATAAATTCTTTTGATAAACACTTTGCACAGCTCCATTGAATTAAATCGCATTAGGGAAACATGGGCCGAGTTAGATTTGACTTGTCTACCTAGCACTTAAAACCAACCCGAAGGGAATGCAAAACCCCTGCATATGGCTCAAGTATAGTTAGGAACCAAGGTTACATGTAAATGAGAATGCATAGGCAGCTCTGCCATCTGTCTGCAAAGTCCTTCCTGATTTGCTTGTCGAAAATGTTACAGGTTTAGTTAAAGCAGGCAGCACCAGGGGGAAAACCCAAGAAGACAGCTGCCTCTTCTCTGTAACAGAACAAGGCAACACTCACTAATAGGAGTTGGGCCCTGTCTAACCTAATCACAGAAATCTCAAATGGTATCTCAAGAGTCTATCTATCACTGATATAGCTGAATCTTTAAAAGTTTTTCTATGCATGAATAATAACTAATCCTTTTACTCTATTCAAATGAAATTTTTTTCCCTTTTATAGATCACAGGCAACTTCCAATAAAAAAAAAAAGAAAAGAAAGAAAAGAAATTTCAGGTTCATTTAGCTTTGGGTTACAACAGTAAAATATTGCACAACACACGTGGAATAGTATATATATATGTACACACACATATATATATATAGACATATACAAGAAATGTCCTATTTCTACTATAGAGATTGAAGTCACTTAAAATTGAATGTAAATAACTTAGACTGTATATTATAACTTAAATCAATTTATATTCCAAGATGGTGGAAGAAGTGAAGCCATCCACCTCAGCCATACATTCAGGTTGTATATGTTACTAGTCATACTGTAAAATTCATCATGTAAATACAAAAAGTTATATCAGCTTTTTTGTTAACTTGGGCTACTGAATATGCTACCTGTATATGAACTGAGAAATGTTTCTCTCACTATTGAACAAAACTTAATGTTTAATGGCAAAGCACCACTATTTTCAATAATTTTTTCATTGCTTATGGCACTTATAAAAATACAGGCACCTAGTTTGTTTCTCTTAATACCAGTCATTAACCCAAATAAAAGCATTTCACGAATAAAAAGGACTATCAGCTAATACTTGTCTTTAGAGAATATTATTTAACATATGTCATCTCATCTGCAGAATGGGGACAATAGGACCAATCTTGCAATGTTGCTAATATTAAATATATGACAATAAAGTTTCTGGTGTATAGGAAGTTGCCAGTAAATGGCATTGTTTATTCACGCATTCATCAAATAAATTTTAACTTCCTATTATGGATATGTATAGTTACATTCTGAGTAGTTAATATTACTAACAAATGAACATATCCATTTTTGAGTTATTTTCCTGGTATATCAAACAATTGATTTGCTGAAAAGAAGACCATAATATGCCATAGTTCAAATAACACATTATCATGGATTGTTAAAAGAGCAATGTGTCTAAGCACATAAAATGTAGATGAGTCATGTGATCTATGTTAATCCCTGTTAAATTTTATTTTAAGCATCAAAATTTTTAAATATTACAAAGATCTTTATTGAAATATTTTTCTGTGTATATGTTTATATGAATGAGTGATATTTAACATAAAAATTGTATTTTATTCAGAGATAAAGTACTAGGTTTCCCTTATACTATAATGTGAAGGATCCTAGAAAATCTACCCAAAGTCACCTCCAATGCCTATTATTAATGGCAAAACTCCTACCTTTATTAATTTGTACATCTATTTTACTGTCTTTTTTTAAAGAATAAATGATTCTACTCTGTTATTTAGCTGGTCCAGTTTTCTCCCTACAAAACACTTATTTACCGTTATCTTCCTTCCCAGAAAAATGCTGATTTTGTTCTGTTTGCCACCTTCCACCACAGAAGGTGATCCTTTCTCAATCTCCAGGAACATAACCTGACATATCTATGAGCATCATGGCACTCCCATATTTATTATCGTTTATTGAATTTGGGGGGGAAAAAGCATGACTAATTATGATTGATAATGAGATATGAGGGAAAGGCTTCTGTATGTTTTTCTGGGAAATGTGTCCTTTATCCTAGCCTATAAAACAAATCCAAGAATAAAGAACCCTTCTTCTTTATGTAGGTATTATTTACTCTGAATGCAAAACCTGGAAAGACTTGAAGAAATGCCTTTTGCTTAGGTTGAAGCTACAATATAAAAGACAAAAGAAACAAGAAAAGGCCTAACCTGAGGATATTTAGATCCTTCCTAATATCTGGGGATCCTATTACATTAAGTAATATAAGATCCTTATATTATAATCAAGTGAATACAGTCTTCTTTTATTTGCCTGTCAAGGTTATCCCAACTGTTAATTGTTACCCAAGAAAAAAATCAGTTTTGTCATTTCTTTTCGAGAATACGATGGCGTTGACATTGAGGAAATTGGGAAACTGGGAATGGTAGATTAAAAAGGATATATGGTAGCAGCAAAGAAATATCAAGTCACATCCTGCACAGTTTCCTGTAACACATGCCCAGGAGCCAACACTGAATTTCAAATAGGTTGTTCTCAGAGCTAACATCAAAGCCCAGGTATTCCTCTAAACCTTTTTCTTAACAGGATTTATAAAGTTAAATAGAAATTTAAAATTTTTCTAACACTAATCTAATAATCTAATTTGCATAGGTCTAAATTTGTATGTGTTAGAATTTAAATGTAGATCTTAAAGTTTTACATCTTCTCAGGCTATCACAGTGTATTATGTAACATATTGCAGAACAAAATTCTTATATAAAGTCCTTAAAATCAAGTTATCTACTTTGTTAATGACCAGATTTCTATCCTAAGTGTTAGATGCATTTAGTCCCTGATTTTAAATTTATATCTTTTTTTTTTACATTCTTACAATATCAGGTTTCATATCTGCAATTTCCAGGAAAACAAATGTAATTAAAACTAGGTTAGAAACAAAAGTAGAAGAACTCTGTGAAATCACTCTATTTTAAGACTTCAGAAGGCCTACATCAATGTCACTTTTTCACTAAATTTACAAATTTCCTAAGAACTTTGTAGCAGGCATTTTTAGATTGGTTAACCCTCATTCACTCATAACCCATTCCTCTACTGAAAAAATGGTCACCCTCCTGGACCCCATGGAGTTTCTTGTGCAATAGCATTCATTGACTAACAAAGTATTTAAGGAGTTTATGTTTGGATCTTTTTAACAGTATTATTATAGACCTAGGGTTTTGATGTTTGCCCTTCTCTTTTGTTCTTTCCTTTCTATCTCCTTGGAACACAGATTGAAAGCCTTTATTAGAGACAAAAATTTCTGAAATCATAGCTGTTATACATCAAATTTAGAGTTTATTATTTTTAAAATTACACAAGAGTTCATGACTATATTGTAATTAAATGACAAACATTCATTTACAGACATATATGTTCTCCTTCCTTTCATTGGAGACAGAATATTTCCTACCTAATTGTTCCTACCCCATCACAAACCAACATTGACAGCAGGACAAATGTCAATTTTATCATGATAGAATTGGGATGAGGGGATGTAACTCAGTATGATGTCCAAATGGACTTTCTATCTTAATCTCAGATTAAGACTTACTAATTCAGTCGCATATTCTACCAGTCACAAATAAGATTCCCAATATGGAAGAGAAGTCTAGCCAAGTGACAGAAGCCATGATGAAGACAAGACAAACTTGTTCTCCCTGTGACTGGATTTGTCCTAAAAGGAAGTAGGCAGGGCTAGGCTACCCATGCCTACTTAGTCTTTCTGGTAGGGCTAAATACACAAAGGATATGAAACCTTCACTCTAAGCCTTTACTATCATCCTGGCAGATCAGACAGTGGACAGTAAAGTCAGTGGGTCCTTACAAAAAACCTTTGTATTAGAAACGAGGAAGGTGTTTATCTTTAACATATAAAAATACTACTGATGATATGGATTTATGTGTTAGACATTTTATCCTTTAAAAATTATTTTAAACGGGACTCCTGGGTGGCTCAGTTGGTTAAGCGGCTGCCTTCGGCTCAGGTCATGATCCCAGCGTCCTGAGATCGAGTCCCACATCGGGCTCCTTGCTCGGCAGGGAGCCTGCTTCTCCCTCTGCCTCTGCCTGCCACTCTGTCTGCCTGTGCTCTCTCTCTCTAACAAATAAATAAATTTAAAAAAAAATTATTTTAAACATGTATTTGATGATCTTTCTTTAAACCAGTTTAATTTACATAAAAATATTTGCTTTTTCCCCTACTTATATTCATAAATATATTTCCTCCTTCATTATAAAATGTATGCTGGTGAATTGTAGCTGTGATGACTGATGTCAATTGGCTAACATTCAAATTGCAAGACACTTAAAGTATATATGACTGCAAGTAAAAAGACATGCATATGACCAGTATTGAGAAAAATGTGCCATTTGGCTGCAGAACACAGCAATAGAAATTAGATAAATCCATAAATCAACATAATTATAATAGAGACCCTAGACTTTTCATGAAACTTGAAGAATAGTTTTCTAAAGATCTCATGTGATGGACATATCAAAAAATAACTGAAGTGATATTTATAATTATAAACAAAGAACAATTTTGCCTTCCAGCTACCTAAATATTTCATAGCAGGAACCCTTACAAGTCTTAGAGGGTCACAGATTGGGGCTATAACCCAACCTCGTACACAGGCTCCCTGTTACTACATCCTTGGCTGGGAACAGCCATTGAAAAGCCTGGCTTCCATGAAACCATAGAGATGGAATTCAGAGCACAGACCTGATTCAGAACTCTGTGAGGCACATTCTTTTGTTCCCATCATGTATCAATAAAGAAAAGATACAGCACTGACATACAAATGAAAAGGCATTAAAAATTAAGAAATATGCTTTTGAAATTAGAATAAGAAGTGTATTGCTAAAGTAGAAACAAAAACAAGGGTAAAAATGTCAATTGATACTTGGACTAGATTAAAATTATTACTTATACCATGTAATATAACATAAATTGGAAAGCTATGTGAAAAAAATTCTTATTTTCTGGAAAGTCAGGATATCAAGTTCTTTACATTCATTTCATGAATTTGATATTGAAGTATGCTACAAATTCATTGAAGTAATGCAGTCATTACCTAGTGGGAATTAGACATCATGGATCTTTCTACCAGAATACCTCGAGGACATTTTTTGTGTTGAGTTAGTGAATTGAAAATATCACTCCTCATCAATCATGGATTGACAGCTTTCTTCAGAGTTAGCAGATTTGTCAGTAACCTGGATATTCAAGTTACTGACTTGTGTTCTGTCTTCTTGATTCTATACTTTTATGTCCCCAGGTAATAAGACACCTCTGATTTTGTGTTTGTGTGTGGGCACATGTCTTGCACTTGAGGTTATTTTGTTTTTGATCCTTGATGTTTGGAATTCCCTGGAGCAGAGGTGGAGAAAAAAATAAAAACTATTTCCTCCATGACCTACCAGAAATAAGGATAAAGTTCTCCAAATAGTTTACTCAGTCCTTATAGATGAAAGTAAAGAGGCTGCAAAACTGCTAAACACGCCTCAGAAACAAACACGCAAATATAGCAAAATCTACAGAGGATTAGCATTGTTCTTTTGCTTTATCATTTCTATTTTTTTAATTTATTTTAATGAATGCTTCAGGAAACAGCTATTTTAAATTGTTATCCTTAACTTATAGAATGCTGTAGAACTAACGTAAAAGATATATGCAAAAAATACCTAAAGTAATATTTGTAATGATAAAAAAGGGCATTTTGCTTCCCAGCTATCTAAATATTTTATAGCAAGAGTCCTTAAAAGTCTTAGAGGGGTCAAATATGTTTGATTTATTATTTCCACTTGAGAATACTACCTTATGAGTATGAGCCAAAAAACCTGAAAATCCATTTTTCAAAAAAAAAACTTTGGACTTTGTCTGACTGGAAAAGAATATGGTAGTTGATTGAAAGGACAGAAACTTACTTAGCCAATACCACTTATTCTCTTCTACAGAAATTGGATTGTTATATACAATTACAAGACTGAAGGTCCATGAGCAAGGGTTCCTGTACCATTTCTGAGTGTGAGAATAAAGATGAAGCCTCTCCTAATGTGATTTCCCTATATTAGTTCCATAAATTATCTCATAACTTTCATTTTACCAATTAGAAAAATAAATCAGGTAAAAGAATTAAATAACATAATCAAGATTATATGGCTAATAACACCAATGGCATCTGACTCAGAAGTTCTGTTTGAAAGGCTATGCTTTCTGCTATTCTTTCCTTTTCTTTATTTATTTTTTTGACAACAGAGATCACAAGTAGGCAGAAAGGCAGGCAGAGAGAGAGAGAGAGGAGGAAGCAAGCTCCCCCCTTGAGCAAGGAGCCCAACTCGGGACTGGATTCCAGGACCCCGGGATCACAACCCAAGCCAAAGGCAGAGGCTCAACCCACTGAGCCACCCAGGTGCCTGCTTTCTGCTATTCTAATATTGCTTACTCAATTTAAACTAGTCAAGTAATTAAAGTAAAAAAATGAATTATGTAATATATATAAATATTACTGCAAAACATTATAAAAGTAAAAAATTAAATAAATGAATCCTTTGCCCATGTTTTATAATATTTTTACTGACATTTAAAGCAGAAATAAGTTCTAAAAAATGCTTATTAAAAAAAATATTTTTACAATTTTGGAAGAAAAAGTGTTTTTGGGTTTTTTTTTTTAGGATTTTATTTATTTATTTGACAGACAGAGATCACAGGTAGGCAGAGAGACAGGCAGAGAAAGGAGGAAGCAGGCTTTCTGCTGAGCAGAGAGCCCAATACAGGCCTCTATCCCAGGACCCTGGGATCATGACCTGAGCCGAAGGCAGAGGCTTTAACCCACTGAGCCACCCAGGCGCCCAGAAAAAGTGTTTTTGGAAAACATTCTATTTATACAAGGAGTTCATTTAATATTATTATTTAATTAAATACTATTTCATTTTATCAATATTCTTTTATTTCTATGACTAAAAATTAATAGCTTAAATGCTATTAACTGCTTACTGTTGATTTGGTTAACTGTTTGATTAACTGTTTACTGACCTTGGGTCAGTATCTCTACTGGGCTTTATTATTTTCCACATAAAACCCAATTCCCTGGTGTACTAATTTGAACAAATCCATGCAAAATACTAATTAGGTGTACTAGTGAATGCAAAAATGGCAAAAATTCTCTGTAGCTAAAGATCAGCTTTTCTGCCTTTGACAAGTCTATGCTTTCTTATAATGTGATCTCTTCATCATAGTTTTCTTAATCCCCCAAAATAAAGTAATTATTCTTAGCCTACTCCAACCTATTTCCTCTTTATCTGATTAAGACTAATTATTGCCTAGACACTGATCTGTTCATAGAAAAATATTCTTTGGAAAACTGGAATTGAGGTAGGAAGTTTTGTAAAGGGTACTACCATACAAAATACTACACTTGAATCAGTAGAGAATATTAAAGGGGCTATCTGTACCTATAAAAAATGTACAAAAAATTTTGCTTCTACATAAAAATCTTTGTCATAGTCAACTGACAATATAGAAGTAACAATTACTTATTTGAATTTTAAAATAATAATAAGTTATAACTTTTTTAATGAGAGACAAGATTGACACAATTTAAAAGTGAAGGATCCTGTGTATTCTTTTATATTTTATGGTTAGGATTTTGACTTCCTATATAAAATTCATATGGCAGCCTTTGTTTTAAACTGCACCTTTTTAAATGCACATTTTATAACCTATGAATTATTTTCATTATCTCATTCTTAGGTGAGTGGAGTTTCTTTCTTGCTTTCTTTCCTCCTGACTTATTTAAATTTTTAACCATCATTTCTTCCTTTCTCATTTTTTTCTTACTTTCTTCCCTCTTCCCTCCCTTCCAGTTTTTCTTTCTTATTCTACTTTCTCTTTTGTATTATTTTTGTATTATTAATTTAGTTTTTTGTATTTTGTATTTTTTGTATTTTGTATTATTTTGTATTTTGTATTATTAATTATTTAGTTTGATAAATAATTAAAAAACCTTAAAATTCTATACTAAATATAATTTAATATGACAAATTGGATAAAAGAATAGTTAATATATTGTTGTTACAACCTTAGGACATGAAAATATCACTCTATGTGAATGGGAAAAGAAATACATGAAATTATTCTATCATTGGCGATGCTCATATGTGCATTTCATTTTAAAAAATACCCTCAAAAATGTTAGCAACATTTCAAAATTATTAAAAAAGTAATCACATGATTTGTATTCCCCTGATGCCGATTGCTGTTGAGCACTTTTTCATGTATCTGTTGGACATTTGGATGTCTTCTTTGCAGAAATCAAAACCACAGTGAGATACCACTTCATACCAGCCAGAATAGCTAAAATTAACAAGTCAGGAAATGACAGATGTTGGTGAGGATGTGAAGAAAGGGGAACCTTCCTACACTGTTGGTGAGAATGAAAGCTGGTGCAGCCACTCTGGAAAACAGTACAGAGGTTCCTCAAAAAGTTGAAAATAGAGCTACCCTATGACCCAGCAATTGCACTACTGAATATTTAAAGATACAAATGTAGTGATCCAAAGGGGCATGTACACCAGAAAGTTTATTGCATAAATGTCCATAATATGCAAACTATGGAAAGAACCTAGATGTCCATCAATAGATGAATGGATAAAAAAGTGTGGTATACACACACACACACACACACACACACACACACTTGAATACTATACTGCCATCAAAAAACCTGAAATCTTGCCATTTGCAATGACGTGGACAGAACTAGAGGGTATTATGCTAAGCGAACTAAGTCAATCAGACAAAGACAATTATCATATGATCTCTCTGATATGAGGAATTTGAGAAGCAGGAAGGAGGTTGTGGGAGATAGGAAGAGAAAAAAATGAAACAAGGTAGGACCAGGAAGGGTGACAAACCATAAGTGACTCTTAATCTCAGGAAACAAACTGAGGGTTTCTGGGGTGGAGCAGGGGGAGAAGGATTGTATAAGACTGATGATTCACAGACCTGTGCCCCTGAAGCAAGTAATATATTATATTTTAATGTATTTAATTATAATATATTATATGTTAACAAAAAAATCACATCAGTTCCTCTCCCAATAGAATCCTAAAATTTAATTGGATTTAGACCTTTATAAATTTTATTTTCCTTAAGAAAGATAATATTTTCCTTAGTGTTATTTTGAGTTTAGGTTTTTACTAATATTATTTTTTAAAGCTTATTATGGTTTCACTCAGAAAGCACTCCAGAACCATGATTGATTGATTTTATAACTTTTTTTCTTCAGTGTATTAGAAGTGCTAACCAAAGTTGGAACTACAAAATCATACTTTTAATGAGAAAAATCTTATTAGCTACTCAGAAAAAAATGACATGAATGGAAAAATAATGAGTCAGATCTAGAAATACAAATAAATGAAAATCAATGTTTATATGAAAGGAAAAAATGAAGATATAAGTTTAATTAAATGAGTTCTATCCTTTGAAATATGATTTTTTCCATATCAGTGATATTTTCTGAATCATTCCCCAAATGGCTAATTTTTAACTTATTTTTCTACAAGAATGAAACACAAAATCATTAATTCACATAAACATTTGCTTTAAATATTGCCATTAAAATGCCACATTATTACAAAGCTAAGAGGCCAAATTTTGTTCTTTTCAATTCTTACTTTCCTTAAATTGTAATTTAAGTTGTTTGACCTACAATATTATATTAGTTTCAGGTGTACATCATAGTGATTTAACAGTTTTATACATTACACAATGTTCATCATATATGTAGTTACCATCTGTCACCCCACATTATTATAATATTATTGACTATGTTCCCATGTAGTACTTAATTCATATTTTCTTATGTTTAAGAATCAAGATATGCTATGGTCTTAATGTTTGTCTCCTCCCAAAATTTATGTGTTGAGATTCTAATGTCCATTGAGTTGGTTCTGATAGGTAGATGTTTTCAAAGGAAATTTGGTCATGAAGATGGAGTTATCATGAACAAGATGAATGTTATCTCATTTTATTACTTTATTTTATTTTATAAGATTTTATTTATTTGACAGAGAGAGACACAGCAAGAGAGGGAACAGAAGCAAGGGGAGTGGGAGAGGGAGAAACAGGCTTCCAGCCGAGCAGTGAGCCCGATGTGGGGTTCAATCCCAGGACCCTGGGATCATGACCTGAACCAAAGGCAGACACTTAATGACTGAGTGAGCCACCCAGGCACCCAAGACTGATGCCCTTTTAAAGGAAACCCCATAGAGTTTCCTAACTCTTTCACCATGTGAGGATACAGGGAGAAATTGTTGGCTATGAACAGAAAAAAAGACCCTCACCAAAATGAGACTGCTGGCACCTTTATCTCATACTTTCCGGCCCCCAAGACCTTGAGAAATCGATTACTGATGTTTACAAGAAACATCAGAAACATTGTAGTGTTTTGTTGTAGTATTCTCAAAAGAATAAGACAACATGAATGAACAGTGCCTTTTCTGAACTATCAGAGGGAAAAAAAAAAAAAACCCTCATCATTCATGAGGAGTTGGATTTGATGAGATCGAAACCAAGATCCAAAAGGAGGTATTCAAAATATGTGGTATATCTAAGGAAATTTACCATTCATTAAAAGAAGAAAAGAATACAACCCACCATGAAGAGAATGTCAATCTATCAAAATGGATGCAGAAATGGCATTAATGATAAAACTAGTAGTTATCACAACTGTATTCCATATGTTCAGGAAGCTAGAGAAAATACTTAAAATGTTAAGAAGAAATATAGAACTTATTTTTAAAAATGCAAAACATGGGATACCTGGGTGGCTCAGTCAGTTGAAGAGCTGCCTTGGGCTCAGGTCATGATCTTAGGGTCCTAGGATTGAGTCCACATTGGACTTCTTGCTCAATGGGGAGCCTGCTTCTCCCTCTGCCCACCACTCCCCCTGTTTGTGCTCACTTGCTCTCTCTGTCTCTGACAAATAAACAAAATTTTTAAAAGAATTTAAAAATAATAAAAATAATAAAAATGCAAAATATTTCTAGAGATAAAATCTTTTGTGTCTGAGATGAAACAGAAACTGGTTGGGGTTAATGCCCGAATAGACAAGACAGAAGAAAATATGTTTGAACCTGAAGGATAGACATAGAAACTAACCAAAATGAAAAACATGGTGGTGGGAGGGAACAAAAAAGAAAAAAACCAGATCCACAGGGTGCTATGGAAAAACTTCTGGTGACAGCAATCACATGCAAGTACATACACTTTATAGCCCCAAAGGACATAAAAAATAACAAAAATATTTGAAGAAATAATGGCCAACATTTTTTTCCATAACTAATAACAAATATATACCCACTTATATAAGAATCTCAACAAACCCCATGCACAAGAATCATAAGGAAAACTATATAAAAATACACAAATTAATCAAAATTTTAAGACAGGTGATAAAGTGAAAAGCATAAAAGCCAAAAAGAATGGTATACAGTATATACTGGAAAAAACATAAACGTGTTAACAAATCTCTCAAAAATTAAGCAAACCAGAAGAGAATGGAGAAAATTCTTTAAAGTACTGAAAGTAACAAAGCTATCAACCTAGAATTCTTTACCCAGAAAAAATTGGTTTCCTATGTGAAAATGAATAAAGACTTTCCTATACACTTAAAAACTAACAGAATGTACCAAATCAGGCTTGTTCTACCAGAAATGTGAAAGAGAATTCTTGAAGCAGACAAAAAATCATAGTAGATGTAATTCTGGGTCTAACTAAATACATGAAAAGCACTGAAAATATTAACTATATAGGAAATTAAAGGACTTCCCTTATTTAAATTTCTTCAGAAAAAAATTAACTATTATTCAAGCAAAAGTAATAATGCATTTTGAGGTTTATAATATATAAGAAGTAAAATTTCAAACAAAATTATCACAAAGACCTAGAAGAAAACATTGGAAATATATTGCAATAAGGTTTTTTAGCATGTACAAAATGTGTGTAAAGTGATATATTACTTTCAAGTAGACTATGTTAAAAAATTTTACTATGACTCCAAAGTAATCATTAAAGTAACACAACTTTTATATATAGTAAGTTAACACAGCAAATATATGTAATAAAAATGTATGATCCAAAAAGATGCAAGAAAAAAAAAAAGAGGGAACAGAGAAAATATAAATGGGGGAAGTAGAAAATAAATAGCAAGATCCTATATTAAATTTTTTAAAAAGCACATTAGCTGTAAATTGTATAAACAATTCAATTAAAACTACACAGTAACCAGTTTATATAAAAATTCATTATCCAATCTATACTGCTCTGGGGAGCCAGTTAACACTTTTAACCATCTGTGTATCCTCAACTTTCAAGGTTTTGGCTACCCCCTCATCTGGACCACTTCTCAGGATAGCTTTTGCATGTGTACTAAAAAGTGAGATAACACAAAGTCTATATTACACCTGATCTTCCTCAAAATAAAGAATAGGCTTGCTTACTACTTGCTGGGAATTTGGAAGTTTCCCTAAGCCCAGGATTCTCTTCCTCTAGAGGACCTGCCAGTGTCTCCTGTCCCTAAGTCACCCTGTGAAATTTAGTCCTCAGGAAACCAGTACAGCAATGCTGATGATCCTGTTACTACTAATGTTGTGAATAATAAAGCCATTTCTCTCAGACCTACCAGACTCATGTCCTCTGTTGGAATTCATGGAACTAAGACAGCCTAACTTGTTAGCTTATAGAATTATTACAGTGTCAGTTGCTTTGCTTTTAGCTCCCACATTTACCCCACTAGATCAAACATAAGGTAAAAATCTCATCCCTATTTAGAAGCAATCTACTTTAAAAAGAAATACACAAGTGAGTTGAAATAAAAAGGATTTAAAACTATATGCCATATTAATCCTAATCAAAAATATTAGTGACTAAATTAGTTTTGTGATGTAGGCTTTTGAGCAAAGATATTACCAGGGTCATTTCATAATGCTAATGGGGTCAGTCCAGTAAAATTGCCCAAAGATTCTAAACACCCATGCACTTAACATCAGAGCTACAAACTATATTAAGCAAAATCTTATACAACTGCAAAAAGAAATAGGCAGATCCACAATTATGGTCAGAGATTTCAATGACATTTCCTTGCTATTAAAAAAAAAAAAAAAAAAAAGGAAAGTCAGTAAGGGTATAAGAAACTTGAATATTATCCAATAATTGATTCAATTGATGCTTATAGTATACACCATACAAGGACAGCAGTGAACACATTTTTTTTAATTGTACAAAAATATTTACCAAGATAGATCTTATTCTAATTAATACAAATTTAAGGATTCAAGTATTAAGTAGGATATTCTCCAAAAATATTGGAATTAAACTAGAAATCTGATGACCTGGGAAATATCCAAATACATGTAAACTTAATCCTATACTCCAAAATAATGTGAGTCAAAGAAACATTCAAGAGGGAAATTAGAAAGATTTGTTTTCTGAAGAAACATAACATACCATGTCAATTTGTAGAATGCAGCTATAAGTATAGGGACTTTTCCAATAGTAACTATATAGACTAAGAAAAAATGTTTCAAATCATTAACTTCAGATTCTACCCTAAGTAACTAGAAAAAGAAGAGCATTTTAAATTAAAAGTAAACAAAATAAAGGAAATGATAAAAGTCAGAGCATGAGTTAATGAAATAGAAAACAATAAAACAATAAAGAAAACCGATGTAGTCAATAATGGGTTCTTGACAAAATCAACAAAGTTTATGAACTAATAGCTGGATTGATCAAGGGGAAAAAAAAGAAGCAGAACAGAAATTTCCAATATTGGAAATGGCAAGATAACATTATTGCTGATTCTATAGATTAATAAGTACTAGTGTATTATGAACAAACTTATGGCAATAAATTAGAAAATTTAGGTAAAACAGACAAATTGTTTAAAGGATATAATCATTACAGCTTATTAAAAAATCACTGAATGTCTTTACATTTAATAAAGAGATACAGAAAACTGGAAAGATGCCAATCTCCTACCTCCCACAAGAGAACAGCTGGATAAACTGCAAATAATGACTTTTCTTGAAACTCTTAGGGAACTGAGGTCATGGGGCAAACAACTACTCAGAAATATTGAGTGACACAGAAAGCCTTCCAGAGAAACTGGGCCAGAGTATTTGTTTACCTGAGAGACATCACCAAATGACTTATACATAAGAATAAGCTAGAATATTTTAACAATTTCTTAAAGGCTGCGAGAGAGTGTAAAACCGTAGGGGTATCAGACATACTTAAATTTACACCATTTGAAAGATTTTCTTCCAAAATATCATCAGACACTCACAGGGAAGATCAGAATGAGTCCTGAGAACACGTCCCTCAAGGTGTTGGTCTGGATACTAGAACAGCAACCTCTGCCCAAAATGTACCCACAACCTTCACTCTTAAATCTTCTAAGGATTAAAAGGTCTCACCCAAATTTGTGGTGTGCAAGCTTGTCTAGAAATCCATGGACAATACAGGAAGGAAAGATAAGCTATAGATAAAAATCTTCCCAGACCTTTCTTCTATCATCTGTAGGAACAAAGGCTTCAAGATGCCAGCCTGAGGGCATTGAAGCCTCCAGATGAAATGCAGCTAACCTTGATTTTAGCCAGTGAAATGCACATCAGACTTCTGATCTCAAGACTATAATATGATAAACTTGTATTGTTCTATGTCACTGGATTTGTGGTAATTTCTTAAAGCAGCAATAGAAAACAAATACAGGAGGAGTCAAGATGGCGGAGCAGTAGCAGGCTGAGGCTACATCAGGTAGCAGGAGATCAGCTAGATAGCTAATCAAACCATTGCGAACACCTACAAATCCAATGGGAGATGGACGAGAGGAAGAACAGCAATTCTAGAAACAGAAAATCGACCACTTACTGAAAGGTAGGACCATCAGAGAAGTGAATCCAAAGCTACGGGAAGATAGACTGCGGGGGGCGGGGCGGCGGCTCCCGGCAAGCGGCGGAGCAACGGAGCACTAAATCGGGACTTTTAAAAGTCTGCTCCACTGAGGGACATTGCTCCAGAGGCTAAACCAGGGTGAAGCCCACCCGGGGTCAGTGTGGCTCCAGGTCCCGTAGGGTCACAGAAGGATCGGGGGTGTCTGAGTGTCGCAGAGCTCACAGGTATTGGAGCGGGGAAGCCGGCTACAGAGACAGAGCCGAGGAGTGAGCTCTCAGCTCGGGGTTACCTTGAACCAGTCTCAGGCTGGGTGAGCTCAGACCACAGCCAGAGGCCAGGGAGATGGGAATGATTGGGGCTTTTCTCTGAGGGGGGACTGAGGAGTGTGGCCCTGAGCTCTCGGCTCCTCCAGGCCAGAGATTAAGAGGCCGCCATCTTCATTCCCATCCTCCGGAACTCTATGGAAAGCGTTCAGGGAACAAAAGCTCCCAAAAGCGAACCCGAACAGATTACATAGCCCAGCCCCTGGTAAGGGCAGTGCAATTCTGCCTTGTGCAAAGACACCTGAGAATCACTACAAGAGGCTCCTCCCCCAGAAGATCAACAAGAAATCCAGCCAGGACCAAGTTCACTTACAACGAGAGCAGCGGAATTCCAGAGGAGGAGAAAGCAAAGCACGGAATTCATGGCTTTCTCCCCATGATTCTTTAGTCTTGCAGTTAATTTAATTTTTTCTTTAATTTATTTTTTTTTCTTCTGCTAAATTTTTTTTAACTTTTACCCTTTTCTTTTTTAACCTTTTTAAACTAGTTTATCTTAACAATACCTTTCCAAAAAAATAATAGTCTTTTTTGAACCTTCATTTTTATAGTCATATTTTATCCTTCATAGTATTTAACTTTATTTTTTGTATACACATAGGGTTTTTTTTCTTCTAAAAAATTTGGGGTACAACTTCCTCTAGTAGATCAAAATATACCCTAAATCTAGCTCTGGGCTTGTTCTAGTCTCCAGCCTGAGCAAATTCTCTCCACTTTCTTTTTCTTTATTTTCCCAAACAACTTACTTTATCAACTCCTTTTTTTTAGAAATTAAAAAATAATTTTTTTTTTCATCTTTATAGGCATATTTCATCCCTTCATTGTGTTTACCCTTATATACGTTTTTCATTATTTAAAATTTTGGGAGGTAGTTTCTTCTAAGAGACCAAAATTAAGTGGGTGACCCTGTTCTAGTCACCAGTCTAATATATATATATATATTTCTTTTTTATATTTTTTCTTTATTTGTTTTCTTTTTTTAATTTTTTTTCTGAACTTCTTTTTATCCCCTTTCGCCCCCCCTCCCCCCCGCCACGAGTTGGGGTCTCTTCTGATTTGGTTAAAGCACATTTTCATGGGGTCTTTGCCACACTTTTAGTATTTTATTTGCTCCTTCATATACTCTTATCTGGAAAAAATAACAAGGCGGAAAAACTCACCAAAAAAAAAAAGGAACAAGAGGCAGTACCGAAGGCTAGGGACCTAACCAATACAGACATTGGTAATATGTCAGATCTAGAGTTCAGAATGATGATTCTCAAGGTTCTAGCCGGGCTCAAAAAAAAGCATGGAAGATATTAGAGAACCCCTCTCTGGAGCTATAAAAGCCCTTTCTGGAGAAATAAAGGAACTAAAATCTAACCAAGTTGAAATCAAAAGAGCAATTAATGAGGTATAATAAAAAATGGAGACTCTTACTGCTAGGATAAATGAGGCAGAAGAAAGAATTAGTGATATAGAAGACCAAATGACAGAGAATAAAGAAGTTGAGCAAAAGAGGGACAAACAGCTACTGGACCACAAGGGGAGAATTCGAGAGATAAGTGACACCATAAGATGAAACAATATTAGAATAATTGGGATTCCAGAAGAAGAAGAAAGAGAGAGGGGAGCAGAAGGTATATTGGAGAGAATTATTGTAGAGAATTTCCCTAATATGGCAAAGGGAAGAAGCATCAAAATCCAGGAGGTGCAGAGAACCACCCTCAAAATCAACAAGAATAGGTCCACACCCTGTCACCTAATAGTAAAATTTACAAGTCTTAGCAACAAAGAGAAAATCCTGAAAGCAGCCTGGTACAAGAAGTCTGTAACATACAATGGTAAAAATATTAGATTGGCAGCAGACTTATCCACAGAGACTTGGCAGGCCAGAAAGAACTGGCATGATATATTCAGAGCACTGAACAAGAAAAACATGCAGCCAAGAATACTATATCCAGCTAGGCTATCATTGAAAATAGAGAGCTAAAAAGCTTCCAGGACAAACCAAAACTGAAAGAATTTGCAAACACCAAACCAGCTCTACAGGAAATATTGAAAGGGGTCCTCTAAGCAAAGAGAGAGCCTAAAAATAGTATATCAGAAAGGAACAGAGACAATATACAGTAACAGTCACCTTCCAGGCAATACAATGGCACTAAATTCATATCTCTCAATAGTTACCCTGAATGTTAATGGGCTAAATTCCCCAATCAAAAGACACAGGGTATCAGAATGGATAGAAAACAAAACCCATCAATATGTTGCCTACAAGAAACTCATTTTAGACCCAAAGACCTCCAGATTTACAGTGAGGGGGTGGAAAACAATTGACCATGCTAATGGACATCAGAAGAAAGCTGGGGTGGCAATCGTTATATCAGATCAATTAGATTTTAAGCCAAAGACTATAATAAGAGATGAGGAAGGATACTGTATCATACTCAAAGGGTTTTCCAACAAGAAGATCTAACTATTTTAAATATCTATGCCCCTAACGTGGGAGCAGACAACTATATAAACCAATTAATAGCAAAATCAAAGAAACACATCAAAAACAATACAATAATAGTAAGGGACTTTAACACTCCCCTCACTGAAATGGACAGATCATCCAAGCAAAAGATCAACAAGGAAATAAAGGCCTTAAATGACACACTGGACCAGATGGACATCACAGATATATTCAGAACATTTCATCCCAAAGCAACAGAATACACATTCTTCTCTAGTGCACATGGAACATTCTCCAGAA
>PISX010017308.1:0-43740 GCA_004024625.1 Mellivora capensis | reverse complement strand
AAAGAAAAGAAAAGAAAAGAATGCTATAAAAAGGAAATGAGGGGCGCCTGAGTGGCTCAGTGGGTTAAGCCTCTGCCTTCGGCTCAGGTCATGATCTCAGGGTTCTGGGATTGGGCCCTGCATGGGGCTCTCTGCTCAGTGGGGAGCCTGCTTCCCCCTCTCTCTCTGCCTGCCTCTCTGCCTACTTGTGATCTCTCTGTCAAATAAATAAATAAAATCTTTAAAAAAAAAAAAGGAAATGAATACCATTTACAAACAAAGTCAGATTTCACAGCCTTCTGGTTGGGTCCCCTGATTATTTTGGGAAGTGAGTGTTTCTGGATTGACTGTTATTAGCAAGCATTTATTCATCACTACCATGTGCAAGGCATTGTACTAGACCCTGAAGGTAATATGAAACATAAGACCGTATCAAAGAGCTTATGTAAGCAAGAAGACTGGACATAAACAGAAATGGGTAAACCACCACCACAAGTTTTAAACCCTGGCTCCCAAACCTCATCACACAGCCAAAAGATCATTCTGGGTGGACTGTAGTTCAAAATATAAAAGGTAAAGAGCATAGCTTCTAGAAGAAAACAGAGAATATCTTTATGACATTGGGACAGACAACAAATTCTTAGCCAAGACACAGAAAGTGCTAGTCAAAAAGGAAAAATTGTTAACACTGCACTAATTAAAATCAAGAACTGTTCTTTAAAAGACACCAAAATAAGAGAGTGAAAAGACAAGTCACAGAGTAAAAGAAGATTTTTGCAACACATATAACCAACAGAATGCCACTAATAAGACAAACATTTTAAAACCTGTACAAATCAGGGAGAAAAAAAGACACATAGACTCTCCAATTTTAAAAACTGGCAGGGGTACCTGGGTGGCTCGGTCAGTTAAGCATCAGACTCTTGATTTCAGCTCAGGTCTTGATCTCAGGGTCCTGGAATCAAGCCCCGTGTGGGGCTCTGAGCTGAGCAAGGGGTCTGCTTGAGATTCTCTCCCTCTGCCTCTGCCTCTCCACCCACATCTCTCTCTCTCTCTGTAATAAATAAATCTTTTAAAATAAATAAAAACTGACAAAAACCAAAGGTTCATCAACAGATAAATGGATAAACAAAATGTAGTGTATATATATATATATACAATGAAATATTATTCAGCCATAAGATTTTACAAAGTTCTGATACATGCTATCACATGAATGATTCTTGAAAACATAATGCTAAGTGAAATTAGCCAGTCACAAAAGAATAAATACTGTATGATTCCACCTATGTGAGGTACCCAGCATAGGAAAATTCATAGAAATGTAAGTAGACTAGACCTTAACCAGCGGCTGGGGGAAGAGGAAAACAGGGAGTTTCTGTTTGAAGTGATGAAAAAGCTTTGGAAATGGTGATGATATCTGCACAACATTGTGATGCTTAATGCCACTGATCTGTACACTTAAAAATGGTTAAAATAGCTAATTTTATGTTATGTTTTACCATGATTATTAAAAATTAATGACACATTATACCCTAACCATTGAATTGTAAAATAATGTAATATACCAAAAAACCACTGAATTGTATACTTTAAATGGGTAAATTATACAACATGTGAATAATAGCTCAACAAAGCTATAAAGAAAACAAACAGCAAGACTTGAGCAGACAATTTACATAGGAGGATACTAAGTGGCCAAAGAGGGGAAATGGTGAGCACCCTCATCAGTAATCAAGGAAGAGCAAGACACTCACAAACACACACACATACACACACACAATGAGATACCCTTATTCATCCATCATAATGGCTCAAGTTAAATAGATCTCATAGCCTGTGTTCACAAGGATGTGGGGGAAACAACTTTCAAAGACTGCTAGCAGGCATAAAGATCAACACAACACTTTGGGGAAAATGGCAGTACCTATTGAAGACGAATACACAGTTTGTTTCCTAGGTATACACCTGACAGAAAAGCACTCTGATTTGCATCAAAGCCACACATGTCCAAGCATGTTCACTTCAGCCTTATTCATTATAGGCCCAAAGTGAAGAAAACCCAAATGTCTATCAGCAGTGGGGTGGCTAAGTCGACACCAAGGTATATTCACAGGAAGAAGGTTTATACCATAATGAAGGTGAAGAAACCACAGCTACACATAATATGCACAAACCTCATAAACAATGTGGCATTTTAAGAGCCAGATGCAAAAGAATGCATAATGAATATGGATGATTCTATTTACATAAATTTCCTAAACTAGCCAACTAATTTGCAGTGTTAGAAGTCAAAAACTGACTACCTTAGGGGAGCAGGGGATACTTGGGTGATTGAGGGGGCACTGGGAGTCTACAGGGAGTGGGCAATGCTGTCATTGGTTACACAAGTACATCCACTCACAATAACTCATTAAGTAGTACTCTTAAGATTTTTACAGTATTTTGTGTGTATATTACACTTTTTTAAAAACTTAGTCCCTGTCACTATTGCCTTTTCTAGTAAGTATAGCAACTTTGAAATATATAATAACCAAAGAAAAAACTGACTGAATATAAGTCCCCGCTATTCAGTGGGATGAACAAAGTATGAATTAGAGAAAGGCAGCAGGACCATGTTACGAGATAGTGGGAAGCTACATAAACTTAGCTCATGTAAAGGAAAAAGGTGAGAAACTATTCACCTTTTCAAAATGAGAGCACACATGAAATGCAAATTCAATCCACAACATTAAAGAATCTTTTTTTTCATTGTTTGAAAATGAGAAATGCCTATACTCTAGGAAAAAACTTTTAAATTTACAGGCATATCTCAATTTCATATATGGAATTTCAATTCTTTGCCTGTGAAATGAGAGAACTGGATTGGCCGTTACGTAATACAAGATAAAAGGCACTGAAAGCAGAGAGTTCACATTTACCCATTCACTCGACAAAGCAATCACCTGCCGTGTGCAGGCAGAGCGCTCATCCTTTGGAGCTTGCAACAAGTGTGAGAGAAGGAAGCACAGCTGTCTGGAGGCGCTACCTACCAGGGGAGCAGCGCAGACTGTTCTGCCTTCACAGACCATGAGAGGAAAGGATCCCCTACAGAGGGGTCAGGCCAGAGTGTGAGGGACCAGGCTGGAGCTAGGCCTGGAAGGGCAGGAATATGGCTTTCAAGAGAAGGAGGTGAGGTGTTTCAGATCCACCAGCAAAACACGAAATAAGTCAATCGGAGAAAGACAATTATCATATGGTCTCCCTGATTTGAGGATTTTGAGAAACAAGACAGAGGATCATAGGGGAAGGGAGGGAAAAATGAAACAAGATGAAACCAGAGAGGGAGACAAACCCTAAGAGACTCTTAATCTCAGGAAACAAACTGAGGAATGCTGGGGGAGGGGGGTGGGGAAGGGATGGGGCGGCTGCTGCGGGATGGACACTGGGGAGGGTATGTGCTATGGTGAGTGCTGTGAAGTGTGTAAACCTGGCGATTCATAGACCTGTACCCCTCATGCAAATAATACATTATATGTTAATTAAAAAAAAAAAGAAATAAAGATCCACCAGCAGAGGATGGGTGGGCAACAAAACAGAAGAGGCAGACAGGACCAGAGTGGCAAAGGGCGCTGGGGACATGCTGGGTGGGGAAGAGCAGAAAGCCAGAGGGCACAAAGGATATTAGGAAAACTTCGGAATTTCTCCTTTAAGGTGTTTTGAGTTTGTGTTGTTTTGGTTGTTGGAGGAGGAGAGGAATATGATGAAAGCAGTGTTTGACAGAAAAGCAACCTTGCAGAAAAGCAAAGGTGGATCAAAGCCAAGAGAGGTGAAGGAAACATCAGCCAGAAAACTGGCAGAACAATGTGAACTTAAAATGATAAGAGTAAAAAATCTCGAAGGTGGAGAGGAAGGTAAGGAGAGTGAAGTTAAGAAAACTAAGAAATAGGGACGCCTGGGTGGCTCAGTGGTTTAAAGCTTCTGCCTTCAGCTCAGGTCATGATCCCAGGGTCCTGAGATTGAGTCCCGCATTGGGCTCCCTGCTGAGCAGGGAGCCTGCTCCCCCCCCATCTCTGCCTGCCACTCTGCCTACTTGTGATCTCTGTCAAATAAATAAATAAAATCTTTAAAAAAAGACTAAGAAATATTCTCAAGATTTGGGAGTTTTCAGACATGAAAAAATAAACTATTTTGCATAGGAACGGGCTGCGGGATCACACATGTGTACAGCACTGTGTCGCCACAGTCCACACAGACTCCAGAGTCTGCCCAAGAGCAGGAGCGTGTGCCCCACCCCCCACACACGTTTACCTAATTAGCTATTATATATGAAGCAGAAGGGCAAGGAAAGGCTTGTGAAGGTTAATCTCAATGTGGAAAAGCTGAATTAGTTTCCCCACCATGCTTGGGATAACAGTAACCAAAGGAGTAGGGGAAAAGTTTCCACTACCCTTACTCAAGTCAAAGAGAAGTGCCAAGTTCCACTATGTCAAGAGAATCTGAGCTGAGAATTCAGAGGAAGTACTCAAGACTGCAAATTATTTTTGTGTTCATGGTCTTCATCATCAGTTTATAGAATATTTGTTAGGCATTGAAGGAGTAAGCAGATTTGATTTATTTTAATGCAGGCAGATGGCTTGGTCATGGAAATTGTGAAGAGATTACTGAGCCGCTTCCTCAGATCAAGGATATTATGGAATTAAAACCTCTAAGAGACTGTGCTGGTCCAGGTCCCCGTGGCTCACAACCTTACACGTTCTTATTAATGAGAAAGAAAACTCAACCCCTTAAACTGGAAGGAACCAGGGAAGAAAGCGTGGGGTGGGGTAGGGGAGAGCAATCAATTTGTCCAAAGAAGTATAAATGTTGAGATGGAACCCAAAAATACAGATTGATCAAAGGCCAACTAAAAACATGCCTTGCTCTGAGGACACTGAAATCATGAATTAAGAAGCATTAAAAATCACAATTTCAGAAAATACATTCATGAAAATGAATCATGTTTAAGTTGCTATAACTATTTTGGAATAATTTAACGATCTGAAAACAAACTATACTTACTAAGACAACATAGTAGGCATTGAGTTTATGAATCTCTGGATTATTTTGAAAATTCTGCCAATGTGACTAACTTTTGTCAATTTTGGAGACCACCTGGCTTTCACCTCTTTCATAAAATGCAAAGAAATGCATTTTTCATAAAAATAAATGCATTTCATAAAAATGCAAAGAAAAGAACTAGGAAACACCATCAATGATATAAAACCTTGAGTCAGAATTCAGACATCCCCTAACCACAGCCCCCAAAGCTTTCCATTTAAGTACCACTATCTTCCTGACTAAAACTCCCTGGTTTTTGTTTTTGTTTTTTAAAGTTCATAGACTTGGGGTGCCTGGGTGGCTCAGTCAGTTGAGCTTTCAACCCTTGGTTTCAGTTCAGGTCATGATGTCAGGGTCATGAGATCAAGCCTTTCTCTCTCCCTCTTCCTCTGCCCATCCCCCCCGCTGGAGCACGCTAAATCAATCAATCAAATCTTTGTAAAAAAGTTCACAGGCTTTTCACTTTCAATCAACAGCAGCACTAGGAAAATATCTGTATCTGTCATGTAACCTCATACAGATAAAATGTAGATAAAGAAAAGAATTTATGAGAGAAAGGAAGAAAAAAGTCAGAGAAATCAAGACAAAAGACCAGAATATAGTGATTGTGGTAAAAAGATTTCTGTCATATTTATAGTCTGCTTACCACTGAACCCTCCCCTGACACATATAAGATCTATGATATGAAGGATTTAAGATAATAATTATGTACATGGTGAAAAAAAATCAATTTAAAAGAGTCTTTATATTTGAAACCACTTTTTATCTTTCCACAATAAATAAGGATGGTTTTAATTCCTAGAATTAAAGAAAGTCTCATTATATTGATGGGAGAAAAGGAAAGTCAAGTAACTTGTCCTAAAATAGGGCAAGTGTTGTAAAATCTGTAAGTCTGGAAATCTTATAAGTCTTGTAAATATGTTAAAATTAGCCATATAGTCTCTCCAACTTATTTTATGCCAATATTCTTAATACTTGGATGCCAAGTCAAAGAATCATGAGATTACAGAGCTGGAAAAGAACAAGAGCTTACCTCATCCAACTCCTTCATTTTGTAAATGAAAGCAAGCCTGGGGAATTGTAGGATGTGTCCCAGGCCACATCTCCCGCTGGTACTCCCTATACAGAACTCTTTTACCTTCTGACTCAAGTTGGAGATGACCAATCCTTATAACAGTAACTGCCACCAACCAAGCATTTTTTTTTATTGCCAGACTTTATGTTAGACCCTTCAGAAATGTGTCATTTTATTAAATTTATATGTACAAAGATGTTCAGTATAACATCATTAATATAAAAAAATCAGAAATAGGGGGGCCGGGGTAGCTCAGGCAGCTATATGTCCAACTCTTGATACCAGCTCGAGTCTTGATCCCAGGGTCATGAGTTCATGCTCCAAATTGGGCTCCACACTGGGCATATGCTTACTTTAAAAAAATATCCAGGGACGCCTGGGTGGCTCAGTTGGTTGGACGACTGCCTTCGGCTCAGGTCATGATCCCAGAGACGCAGGATCGAGTCCCGCATCAGGCTCCCAGCCCCACGGGGAGTCTGCTTCTCCCTCTGACCTTCTCCTCGCTCATGCTCTCTCACTGCTTCTCTCTCAAATAAATAAAATCTTAAAAAGAAAATATCCAGAACAACATAAATGTCCAAAAATGGGGAAATAGTTAAATAAACTATGGCATATATGTGCTATGATTTACTGAATGATCATCAAAAAGAATGAGGTAGATACATGGAAAAATTACCCTTGTTAAATTGGCATGTTTTACAAATAAGTTATAGAATGATACTTATGACATTATTTCTTTTTTAAAAAAATATGAGAAAATGAGTGAACTGGGTTTAGTTTAAGCTGAATTAAAAATTTTACAAATAAAATTATGTAGAAGAGGCAAAAATAATATATAGGTAGTATAAGATCAGATATGGAAATATCCAGAAATATAATACAGGAAAATAGATCTGAAATTCAGGAAGAAGTGAGCAGGCAGACTGAAAAGATACAATATCTCACAGAAAAAAAACCTCATAAAAACAAGCACACCACTATAAATTATGGCTAACCTATCGAACTACAAAGATAAAGGAAGGCTTTTGACATCCAGACACAAAAAGTAAATCACTCTCAAGAGAGAAAAATTAAACCTAGACTGATTTCAGACTTTAGCACAGCAACAGTCAATGCCAAAAAATATGGAGTAATTTCTAACAAATTCTAGGAAAGACATTTTTTTTAAAGATTTTATTTATTTATTTGACAGACAGAGATCACAAGTAGGCAAGAGAGGCAGGCAGGGAGAGAGAGGAGGAAGCAGGCTCTCCGCAGAGCAGAGAGCCCGATGTGGGACTTGATCCCAGGACCCTGGGATCATGACCTGAGCTGAAAGCAGAGGCTTTAACCCACTGAGCCACCCAGGTGCCCCTAGGAAAGACATTTTGACCAGTAACATACGTATATATACAAATTATCCTCCAATTTGGATAGAAATAGGCAGTGAAAACAGGAACTAATTCAGAGAACAAAGCAAACACTTAAACAATTCTAAGTGATAGTAATTATCTAGATTTATTAAGAAATAAATCATAATCATCAAATGTTAAAATGGACATTCTGAGTGGTGTGGTTTAGAATGATATGTTGAAATATTCCTTTCTCCTGCTTTGTTTTAACCAAAAATGAACATGGATCTTTTTAATAAAAAACCTTAAGTCTGTACTTTACAAGCACAAATAATATGATTTCATTTAGGTAAGTTAAAACAGTCAAAATTAGTTTTCTGAGGAATCTCCCACTGTTTTCCAAAGTGGCTGTACCAACTTACATTCCCACCAATAGTGTAAGAGGGTTCCCCTTTCTCCACATTCTCACCAACATTTGTTGTTTCTTGCCTGGCTAATTTTTGGCATTCTATGGTGTAAAGTGGCATCTCAATGTGGTTTTGATTTGGAAAACAGTGTGGAGATTCCTCAAAAAAGTAATGATAGAGCTACCTTATGACCCAGCAATTGCACTACTGGGTATCTACCCCAAAGATACAAAGGGAGTGAAAAGAAGGGCCATATGTACCCCAATGTTCATCGCAGCAATGTCCACAATAGCCAAACTGTAGAAAGAGCCAAGATGCCCTTCAACAGGCAAATGGATAAAGAAGATGTGGTCCACATATACAATGGAATATTACTCAGCCATCAGAAAGGATGAATACCCAACTTTTGCATCAACATGAATGGGACTGGAGGAGATTATGCTGAGTGAAATAAGTCAAGCAGAGAAAGTCAATTATCATATGGTTTCACTTACTTGTGGAGCATAAGGAATAACACAGAGGACATTAGGAGAAGGAAAGGGAAAGTGAAGGGGGGAACTCAGAGGGGGAGATGAACCATGAGAGACTGTGAATTCCGAGGAACAAACTGAGGATTTTAGAGGGGAGGGTGAGTGATTTTACAGAGGGGTTGGGTGAGCCTGGTGGTAGTATTAAGGAGGACACATACTGCATGGAGCACTGGGTGTTATACGTAAAAATGAGTATGTAAAAAATGAATCTTGGAACACTACATCAAAAACTAATAATGTATTGTATGGTGACTAACGTAACACAATTTTAAAAAGTCAAAATTAATGTATACTTACAGAAATAAACTGACATTTGACAGACCCAAGAGCAGAAGACTTAACTGCAGAGGCAGATGAGGGAACTTTTCAGTGATGGAAATTTCTACATTTGACTCTGCTTATACAAGTACATAAATTTATCAAAATTATACAATATTATACTGAAAATAGGAACATCTAATAGTTAATTAGTTATATAGTTAATTATATTTCAATAAAATTGACTTAAAACACAAAATGAATAACTCATGAAAAATTTTCTGGTGGCATGGTGGTTGTTAGTCACATACAAAATACACACACACACACCTACAGTTTCTACCTAGTGGCTATGATAATTTTCCTTCTAAATACATTCAAACATAATTGAATTTTGAACCTAGATTCTAGATAGAGGGTAAACAAAAGCTCCAAAAAAATGTAAATGACTGGTCCTCTGTGTGATCCATAAAGATCCTCACTAAAGAAAAAAAAGTACATGTACATGCAGACTTTGTTTGTCATTACAAAAATGTCTGGAACAATGCACAGAAAAACCAGAAAATTTGGTGGGTGGAGGCAGGGTGAGTCAATTCTTAAACACTTCTGCATTGTTTGATTTTTTATGCCTAAGATATGTTACTTCTGTAATTAAAAACATATATAAAATACACAAATAAAGAATTTTAAATGACTTATTATGCTTAAATAATATATGCATACTTCACTTAATACCATCTTACATAGTATGCAATAATTATGGGCTGTCTCAAAAGTAATTCTAAGAAAGAAAGGAAGGAAGGAAGGAACTCACATTCCACTATTTAAACACCAGAGTTTCGGGCGCCTGGGTGGCTCAGTGGGTTAAGCCGCTGCCTCCGGCTCGGGTCATGATCTCAGGGTCTGGGCAGGGAGCCTGCTTCCCCCTCTCTCTCTGCCTGCCTCTCTGCCTACTTGTGATCTCTCTCTCTGTCAAATAAATAAATAAATAAAATCTTTAGGAAAAATAAAATAAAATAAAATAAACACCAGAGTTTCATACAGTCTGTGAACCCAACAGGGCTCCAAGATCCTTCCAGAAAATCGATGAGGTAAAAGCTGTTTTTTTAACGACGGTAAAGTGCCATGTGCTTGTGCCTGTGTTGACACTTGCGCTGACGGTGCAAACACAGCCGTGGGTGAACCACCGGGCACTCAACTCTCCTCGCGGGCCTCCATCATACAAGCTCCCATGAAAATGGACAATCCAGTTTCACTAAAGAATGCCTTCGATGAAGCAGTAACAGTAATTTTATTAAATCTTGACCTCTTATAATCTCCTGTGTGACAAAATGGGCAGCATGAACCATCGGTCGTGTATGCTACAGACTGAAGCACAATGGCTGTCCCGGGAAGAGCACTGGTGTGACTCCATGAGCACAAAGCTGAATGAACTAGTTGCTGGTTTCGTGGATCAGCATTTTTACTTGAAAGAACAACCCACAGACTACAATTATTCAGACTTAGGTATGTGGCAGGCATTTTCTCCAAATTGAACAAAATAAGACTATCTCTTCCAGGGAAATAACTGACAGTTATCTGTTCCCAGTAATAAAAATTTGGGGAAATATTAAAATTTTACAAAACCTGTATCTGCCACTGCAGCTTAACAGTTTTTCAAGATTCAAACACACTTTTTGGTAAGATCAGTGGTGATGTTAACAAATGTGATGTGTTTATTTTATACAATTTAATGTATGTCAACATTTGTAAAAATCTGTATTGAGGAACCAATATTTTCAAAATTATCAATGCACAGTGTACCAAAAAATCATGCAGTGTACCAAAAAATCATGTACCAAAAAATCATACACTCAAATTGCAAGATATACCAATGGATTTTTTTTAAGAGTCTTATTTATTTATTTTGACAGAGGAAGATCACAAGACAGAGAGGCAGGCAGAGAGAGAGGAGGAAGCAGGCTCCCTGCTGAGCAGAGAGCCCGATGCGGGGTTCGATCTCAGGATCCTGAGATCATGACCTGAGCCAAAGGCAGAGGCTTAACCCACTGAGCCACTCAGGTACCCACCAATGGATTTTAAAATAACAGAGCAAGAAATGTTTATTGATATGGTTTTTAATTTTGCATGGTAACCAATCTTTAAGAAACTACTACCTATTTAGTTTTGGCAAATATCAAAGAATATCCAAAATTATTTTAAAATGCTATCAAAATACCCCCTTCCTCCTCTAACTACATATCTGTATCAGGCCTGATATTCTTCATATATTTTAACCAGAGAAATACATCATAATAAATTGAACACAGAAGCAGATAGGGGAATCCCACTGTCATCTAAATAAGTCAGACATTAAAGAGATTTCCAAAAATGAACAACATGCTACTCTTCTTGCTAATATTTTTTGGTTTGGGCAAAAATTCTCATTTTTCACAAAAATATATTACTTATGTCAATATACAATGGACTTCTTGTTGTTGTTTTTAAATTGATTAATAAATATTTTTAAACATTCTTACTTTTAGTTTTTAATATGGTAAATATTGGTAGATATAATCCACATAAACAAAAACTCTTTGTGGTCCTCAATAATCTTTAAGGCCCCAATAATCCTAAGGTCAAAAGTTTGAGAATCTTTGCCATACACTGTTAACACATTTTTACGTGTTCTGCATACTTTTTTCTTCTTTCATAAAATGGGAGTAATGACAATAATATTTATTGAAACTTTACCTTACATCAGTCTCATGATAGCCAGATGACGTGGGTACTATATCTTCATTTTTTCCCCCACGATGAAGAGTTTTTATTTAATTCAATAAGCAACATGAAAACACTGAAATCCTTTAAGCAAGAAATCTTGGACCATTCTAAAATGTACTTAAGAGAATGGATTTTTTTGAATTTAATTCATTAACATATAATGTATTATTTGTTTCAGGGGTACAGGTCTGTGATTCATCAGTCTTATATAATGCCCGGTGCTCATTAAAACACATACCCTTCCAAATGTCCATCACCCAGTTACCCTATCCCTCCAACCCCCTCCCTTCCAGCAAACCTCAATTTGTTTTCTATGATTAAGAGTCTGCATACTGTCTAGAGTCTTGGCTAACAAGCAGACTGTCTTAAGTCTACGGCAGTCTGCACTTATGCAGAGGCAATATGCATAAGTGAAATGTACTACAAGCTTTCTTAACTAATGAAAGCCTAAAATGCTAGCCTGACTGAAATGTGTTCTGCAACAAGTGATGTTTACTATACTTCACCCTCACTTTTTGCCGTGTATTTTGTGTTCTGGCAAACGATCCTGACCTGTGGAGCCGACAGAAGTTGCATAGCAGGCAGTGATGGACCTGGTACAAGAAACCAAAGATGAAGTATTATAAAAGATGTCTGATGTTACTTAAGGCATCTCTGAGTACATGATGAAGGATGGAGCTATGATTAGTAGAAGACTTCTGACATTTCGCAAGATACAAGCATCACTGCAGACTGAGAGGATGGTCCATAGGGAATGAATCCTAGCTGCAAGAAACTCGGGGGTGGTGGGAGGGGTGCTGGGGGAGAATGTAGGCTCCAGGAAAGGGGAGTCAATGGGAGGGGAGCACAACTGGTAATCTCCCTTGGGGGCAGACTATGATGCCTACATTGGGGCTCATCTAGGTAATGCTCCTATTTCTAAAAAAGAATCTCCAGTACTTTGTATATATGATGCTGGGGGAGATAGAGGCTGGACTTAGACTATACAGGTGTTATTTTAATTATCTCCTATTCTTGGGAGACTAGTTTTGACATACAGGCCCTCAGGACGAAGAATACCAGGCATGGAAATGGTAAACTTAATGGCTCTAAATGAACACCCAAATATCCAAGGTCACTCTTTATTGCACGGAGCAACATGTTCAGAAATTCCTTAGGAAAAAATATTTCAAACACAGACAACTTCAAAGTTTCCTGATTAAAAATAAGCTAAAAATCAATTTTGAAAGATCTGTATTACATTTTTAATTTTACTTCCAAAGCCATGGAATCTAAAAATTCTATGAAAATAAATCTCTATCACCTCTTTTCCACAAAATATATACTAAGGTTTAAAGATAAACTGAAGCTGACACAGTCACACTAAATCCCTAAAAAATCCTTAACAAAAACTATTTTTCTTTAAAAGGGGGAAAAACATTCTTTTCGGGTACTTTAGGCACAGAGGATTACCAGTTCTCAAATATCTACTGAACACTTACTCTGTGCCAAGCATGGTACTATCTTTTAGAGAAAGTACACATACATACATATACATACATATATATAACATATAGTATATATAATATGCTATACGCAAATAATATATGTACACACACACATACACACACTGAATTATATCATAAAGTCAACTTCATGGAATCAGGTGGAAATACTAGCATAGAATTACATCCACATGCTCACATATCCTCAACAATGCCCAGCTTCTAAAGTGACTTCTGGATCAGCCTGCTTGACTCCAGGGTTGATATATCCTCTAAATAGGTAGAGCTAAGTCATTAGAAGGAGCCCTGAATGGCTAGATATAGTTACCTGAAAAGAACCTGATGCTAATTATAGAACATCCTCCAAAATAGAAGAAGATGAGGAGGAAAGAGGGCAGAAAACAATCAACATTAGTGAGAATATGGGAGTGAAAGGAAAGATGTTTTCACATGAGCAACTGGTGTCAATAGGGAGAGACTTCAGACAAAAGTGGGTGAGGGGCTCTCTAAACTAGGACATTTGTTAAAATTTCCATGGATGTGACCTTCAACAGACTTCAGAAAAAATTTAAACCTCTTTCCAATTTTTAAAAATATTGGATTAATTAGTCTTTTAAGACTGTGCTAGGAGTGGTCCCACTCTACTCGAGTTATATTCACAATGTCACACTGTGTTATTACACAGTTGTGACACTTGATGAAAAAACAGCATTGAATTTCCAACCCTAAATCCCAATCCACTATCATTCAAAGCTGCTGATTTTAAACTAATTCTCTGAAGATTCTTCCGAAAAACTCTACGGAGTAGAATTTCCTGAATTCATTGCTTCTGGGGTCTCAACTTCTTTACTGGCAAAGCTTCTCTAAAGTAAAAGTATGTGTCTAATACTGTCAGTCACCTCTCTCAAGATCAAAATGTTAAATGAAAGAAAACCAGTAAGTAGACCTCCTCTAAGAATTTTTTTTTATTGGACAGACCTTTTTTTTTCACATCAGCAAATTT
Source organism: Mellivora capensis (assembly GCA_004024625.1). Taxonomy (NCBI): domain Eukaryota; kingdom Metazoa; phylum Chordata; class Mammalia; order Carnivora; family Mustelidae; genus Mellivora; species Mellivora capensis. The sequence goes on along the minus strand of PISX010017308.1, from coordinate 29,831 downwards.
GTATTTTTAATCCTTTTCTATAAACATAAAAATTGTGATGACATCTGCTAAAATATGCTCTTCCTATAATCCATATGTGAGGCAGAGTCCCACCATGGAGGACCTCTGTGGTATCTATCCGGCGATGGTAAAGAATGAACTGGTATCAGATCAACAGCTGAGTCTATCATTTGTGAAATTAGGAAACAGATTTTCTTTGGCTGACTTCATGTTTGTTTGTTTGTTTGTTTTAAATCCTCACAAATGTAAACTACTCTTTCTTAGGTGGTAGGAAACCAGGTACAGAGGGAATCAATTACCCAAACTTTAATAGAAAGAAAAAAAAATCCTTCCACGGTTTAGGTAAATCGGCTCAACTAATAAGTAACTAATTAACTTTCCACTTTTAAGACCAAATTCAGCTCAAATCAGATGGTGTTTTGAACACCACCCAAGAACTGACAACCCCTTTGAAACCAGTAACTCTCAATTATAACTGAAGAAGGATATCAGGGCCTCCAGATGGTCTAAGGGACCTTCTCAAAATGCAAGGGTGAGATTTATGTGTGCCAGACAGTCCTTACCAAACAAAAGAGGGGGGTACTTGAAGTGAGGGGACTACCAGAAATGCAGCAATCCTACCTCCAATTGCCTCAAATATCACTACTGTAGATAACATAAATTCAGAATCCCTATTCTAAATGAACTAATGTAGATAAGAATTTCAGTGGGAGTACCACGATTTCCCCCAAACCAGCTAGTATTTCTAGTCCCTTGTTCTGTAGAATTCATTGCAATTAAATAATCTTGTGTCCCAGCACATCACCTTGTTTGGCACTAAATCACATGGTTTAAGTATGAAGATCCAAATGAGACTTTTCATTATAAGTGCTTCCACTATCAAAGTGCGAAAACACATTTGAAAATGTGCCACATACTGTTACTGGGGGGAAAAGTCTTTACCCATTGCATCATTACCTTGAGTCTGACAGCAGTCCTAAGCATAACATTTTAGAAGCGCTTGGTGATTTAATGTTTACATTCCTTCCTGAATAGTCCCCATTGAAAATACAGTGGATTAAGCTTAATTTCTCTAAAGTTTTCATCCAGTGGCTGCCATCTTTCATGTAGGTCAAACTACAGGTTTTTTACTAAAAAGTGAATCCTGCCAAAGCAGTTACATAATTCAAGTTAGAGCTAAGAAACCGAAGTTCGCAAGACTTTTTTCAGAATGCTAACATTTAGGCTCATAATTCTTTTCATTTTCATTTCATTTTTATGTGATCTTTTCTTTTTATAGATTTTCTCAGATGCTGGAAAGTTATCTGCTATTTCAAGGAATCACAAGTAGCACAAAAAACACTTCAGATATATCTAACCTATTGATAGAACTATACAGATGTCAACTTTTCAGTTCAAATTCCCTTTGAAATTACTCTACAGAAAGTCAAACAAAAATAAAAACAGAAATCTCTTGACAACCATTTTCTTTCGAAAATGTAAGAGGCTCTCTATGTCTACCTTTCATGCATCAAGACTTGGTAGTAGCCAATGCTACAATGATTACCTATTTAGCATTCCATTTCTTTTCCTCCTTCATAATGAAGCCACTTTGTTCAGGTTTCCACCCCTTCCCATCATTCTAAGTCCTAGGGATGGGCCCTAATTCATTCAAAACAACTTTGCCTTTGACTTCAACTTAATGGCAGTGAGGGCATGGTATTCTCCTAGAGACTATTACACTAGGTACAAGGATGCACACAATAGCTGTTCACCCACTACCCCTCCCCATATTAAGGAAACTAAGTAACAGTGGCCTTCCCATGGCCTCCTGAATAAATCCCAAATTCAGCATTCAAGGTTCTCTACTATTGTTTTACTGCTTTTTTAGCCCTTTCTCCTTTCCACACATCTCCTGCTCTAGCAGCTAGACACTTAGCCTTTCAAGAATATGCCCCTGCACTTTCCATTTCATAGCCTTCGCCCAGGCTGTTCCTTTGACTTGGAAAGAAGGCCCAACCACTCCCATGTCAGCCAATTCAAATCCCACTCAAAGTTCGGATCAAAAGTAAACTTTTCTATCAAGTCTTCCTTGATATCACCATTAATAAATGGCACTCATCATACATTCCTTGTATTGTTAATCATTTTACATGCTTACAGCCTGTTTTAAAACCGCAGACTCCTTACGGGCTGCAATCTCTTATGCATCTTTGTCCTCCACCATCCCTTCCCACCAGACACCCAAATTCAGAAAGCAGCTCAGTAAACGTGTGTTGAACAAATGAACATTATTGTTCATTTCTGAGGGTGAAAAGTACTTCTACAAAACAGATTATCATGAAGGCTGAGTTGTCCTTGGAAGTCTTTAAAAACACCCTAGGACAGCTGAGGAATAGTTCTGCTGAAGGAAAGGAAACAAATCAGATGACCTTGTAAGGCTGCTTCTGCAAATTACATCAACTCTTGAAAAGTACTGCCTAATAATTCAAAAGCAGACTATACACAAATGCTATTTACAAAAAGAGCAGCATTTATTATAATAGATGAAGGTTAAGAACAAATTATTTTTACCAAAATTGCAGCATCTCTTATAATTTTATACCATTTTTCAGTTATATCCAAGAAATTGTACAAAAAGCTCATTTACTCTAATTATTTCACACTTGAAAGAAGTAGGACAGAGAAAAATGCCAGCCACTTCAAATGGGCAACCAGACAAAATTAATTTGGAAACACATACTCATGTCACTTAATTATTGTCTACACATCATCACCAAAAATATACCTACTGAACTCCAATAAAGTTACCTGCAATTTTGATGACTTCCTTCACTGGAATTTATGGAAAAAGTATACAAAATTTGGTATTCCTTTCTCCCCTACTAAATAAAATTTGAACAATTTAAGTAGACTAAAATGAAGTTACTTCAACATTCATGGATACATTATCAGTTCAAATAAGGCCGCAAAACTATGGGAAACATATTAATAACTCCAGAAACAAACAAGTTTAACCACAATATTCCATAAGTCGCTGAACCTGCTCTTTAAATAAAACCTTCAGAATAAAGCTCAATAAATCTCATCAATTAAATGGGACAGAAAACATTCCAAGGACAGTGCACTCACAAAAGAAAAAATCACAGTATAAGATGAAAATCAGAGTTAAATATGACTATTCATAGACAATAAAATGTAAAAAAAGATTAAATAGAGAGTAGAAAATGAAAGTTTTTTTTTTTTTTTACAAAACCATTAAAAAATTAAACACACATTTAGTCTTTTTGTTCTAATACTGTTACACTCTGTATTTCTGTAAGCCAATTTAAATGCTTTGGGGAAGAAGCTAGAGTACAAAAACTATATTGTTTTCGAACACAGTGTAGCACACTGTCTAGTTATTTTAAAGTAAAGATCACATTTTCAGTCAAACCTGCATATGCTTGCTAAAGGTTATGATAAAGCTACAATTTAAAGTTTTCTCAGTTATTTTAAAGGCACCTCTGTTTTTCCTGGAGCCGCCGGATAACGGAAAGTGATTCCAAATACTGTTTCTCCCTGGACCCAGTAAGTGCGGGAGGGGTTATCTAAAAAGCACAGCGGGGTCAGAAGCAGGTCCGGGATCCGCGGACACCGAGAAGCGGGTGCAGTTACCTCTAGGATCTGGGACACCTGAGAAGCTCGGAGGGGGAGGGGGGACGGGGGCGCGGGCGGGACCGCAGCGGTGAGGGTGGGCGTATGAGCCCCGGCCGACAGCAACGAATATGGCCCCTGGCAAAGTTGGGCTCGCAGGAGCTGGCACAGGTCACCCCGGCCCGCCGGCCCAGCCCGGCCCCACCGGGAGCAGAGGGCTCAGGCTACTCACCGTGCAGAGACAGGAGCAGCAGAGGCGCCAGCGGAGAGCCCGGAGAAGTCATTCCGGAGCCGGGAGGAGCGCGCTCAACGCCCGCCCGGGTCCTCGTCGCGAAGGCGGAGACGCGGGCCGGGCTCTCGGCGCTCTTGGGGCAGCCGGGTCCGCCCGGCCGGGCCGGGACCGTGGGACGCGCAGCCGAGACAAGTGCAGCTCCCGCGCCTTGCCCCGCTCCGCAGACGCTGAGCTGCGACCAGGCGCGTCCCGGGCTCGCGGGCCTCGTCCCGCAGCGCCACGGCCACCTCGCGCTGCCCCAGGACCCGACGGCCCGCCGCGCCGCCCGGGGAGCCACTCCCCCCCCCCAACTCTCGCCCAGCTAGTCCGGCAGCAGCCCGGCTCCACTCGGCTCCGCGCCGCCCACTCGCCCCGCTCGGTCTCCCGGGCAACCGCGGCTCCAGCGCGACGCCTGGCGGCCCACCCGCGGAGCGAGCGCGGCGCGCAGCTGGCACCGCCGCGGCCACCTGTGCGCGGTGCCGCCCACTCCCCCGCACGCCGCTGTGAGCGCCGCTGGGGACCGTCCGGAGGACGCCCTCCTGGCTTGCAGGCAAGGCCCACCCCTGCGGTGAACTACTCCGCAGACGGGGTGTCAGTCTTGACCCCCAGAGTCCGCTAGGAAGGACTTGCCACAACCTTCGTTGAGCAAGATTCTTTTCTGTTTTCAGATGATTTCTATACGTCCATTTCCTCTCTAATGTAACCTACATAATCTGGCAAAAATCTGATACTGGCAAAGTTAAGAATTGATGAGGTTTGTTCTATTCCATAGTTTTGTTTTGTTTTTTCTCCCCACACCCACCCACTACCCTTTTTTTCCTTAAAGGAACGTAAGGGCTGTACGGTGCTTCTCATTACCTGTTTCCGTCAAAGACACTACCATCTTCTCTTGCCCCTTTAGTAAAACTTATCTCAAGTTCTAATATTTAAAATTCTCCACTTTAAACGTTTTGGCTTTCTTAAACTAATTTAAATGCTTTGTTAACTAGTGAGGGGGTGATTTCATGATGATGATTGTTACTTTGGGTTTTTATTTTTGGTTTCCTGTTTATTTTGGTTGGATGGAAAGGGAGACCTTCTTGGCATTTGCAACTATTTTACTTAAATATCTACCTTCTCTTCTTATAAAAACTAATCTTCATTCCTTTTCCATTGGATCGCTGGTGTCTTAACAGCCCATGGTCACTTTCTGCTTCAGCCTTTGATGGGAACCTTCAAAAATTTTTGGACATACCTTCCCTGGGGAATGTCAAACCATTCTGGTCGATTTCTACACAGCATAGATTAAGATTCTTGAGGCACTCGGAAATTTTGAACCCCAATCTGGCAAATATAATACTCCCAGGGCAACTGAGAATTAAAATAGTATGCACAGGAGAAAGGCAAATATGTAAAACATCCATACATTGGACACAAACTGGAAGATAAGTGTAAAAATAACAGTATGAAGATGGTGGAATTATGGATGCACCCTTTTATGGAAATTGGTGATGTTATAATTTTATGTAAGAGAAAGAGAGAACACATTAAGAAATGCCAATCACCTTTAATATCAATATCCTGAAAAGATATAGTTTGATTATGAATTGAAGATGTTTCAACTTTGTTCACTACTTCCAATTTGTTAGAATCCCTTACCAGACCTCTAATGGCAAAAAGTAATAATAATAATATGACATATAGATTGACATTAATAACAGAAATTTTACATTTCAGCTGTGATTTCATCACTGGGCTCATTCTCATTCTTTTAAATTCCACAGCAAGAACTAGATTTCCTTTCTCCATCTAGTTAAATTCCTTGTTTTGTCCTGTACATTTTCCCACATTCAAGCCCAGTCCCAAATAGGGCATGAGTAAGATAAAATATGTTTTTTATTTTTTTAAATATTTTATTTATTTGACAGAGATCACAAGTAGGCAGAGAGGCAGGCAGAGAGAGAGGAGGAAGCAGGCTCCCTGCAGAGCAGAGAGCCCGATGTGGGGCTCGATCCCAGGACCCTGGGATCATGACCTGAGCGGAAGGCAGAGGCTTTAACCCACTGAGCCACCCAGGTGCCTCGATAAAATACGTTTTTTAAAGGTTTTATTTATTTATTTGAGAGAGAGAGGTCATAAGCAGGGGGGAGGGGTAGAGGGAGAAGCAGACCGCCTGCTGATCAGGGAGCCCAATACAGGGCTCAGTCCTAGGACCCTGGGATCATGACCTGAGCCAAAGGCAGTCATTAACTGACTGAACCACCCAGGCACTTGCTTAAGAGTAATATAAAGAAAAAAGTTAAGAAAGCTGTCAGATGGCAGGTGCTACTTCACTATAACCCCAGGTTTAAATATTGAGATAGAATATTCATTCTTTAATTAAATAACCTAAAAATCTAGGATGAAAAACTCTGATAAAGCAAGTTGCCTGATATATTTCTTAGCACATCTATTCAAGTATTTACTAAGTATCTAACTGTGTAAGACATGGTTAACTTGAAGGTTAAACATAAAGTATAAGATATGATGCCCACACTTTAAAAAACTTGCAGTTGTACATGGGATATATCCTCAAGGTCGTGAATCAGAGAAGTGAGCTCGCTCTCCTGCCTCTGTGTCACCATAATGTACTTCTACATTCTACCAACAGGAGCTGGTGAGTTATTAAGAGGAGTAGCCCTTTTCATAGAAAAAGAAATGTAGCTTCTGAAGGGAGAGTGGGAATAATCCGATTTCAGGCAGCAATCTGGCGGCCCAGAAGCTCAGGGCAGATGGTAGACGGTGGACTCACAGGAACCGGACTGGGAGTACTGAAAACTCTAAGTGCCGTTCACAGAGCATTCCAAAAGGACACTCTCACAGGAAACAGAGAAAAACATGTGCTTTTTAATTTACACAGATAATACCACTGGCATTATTTCAAATAAATTCGTTATTAGTAATGATGAGTTCCACCAACTCTTTCATCCTAATCTGCTTTATGACCACAGTAGGATTTCTTTAAATCTCTTAAGTATTCTAAGTTCTAAAGCAACAGACAACATCTTACATTTGTATAATACTTTATAAACTTCAAAATGTTTTCACATATATTATTTCTTCTGATCTTCACAGCAATCCCGGGGGTAGGTCAGGCAGGTATTATTACCCCCTCTTCGCATATTAAGACACTGAGTCTCTAAAAGATCAAGGGATTGTGAATACCAAGGCAAAACTAAAACCAGGTTCTTCTGACATTCATCCTATAGTTGTTTCCTACCACACCATGAAGTCTTTCTCTTTTATCTCTACAGACCAACGTCTGAAGGAATTTATATAAACCACAGTGTCTTAAAGCTGTCTGTGGGGAACACTACCGTTGTCACCCCAAAATTTATCCCCCCTCCACTCCACCCCCACCACATCCTCCCTACCCCCACATAAGTAGCCCATAAAATTTCGGCCATGTTGGTGCCACCCCCACCTCTAAGGGTGTTATAGTTGGTCTCTCTGACCAAGGAAGAAATGGAAAGGGGAATATCTGGATCAGGAACCCTAGGGTAAAATGCTCTGATATGGTGTAATAATAATCTTGGCTTGAAAACATTAATGAAATGAGAATATGGTCAATTTCTAAATATCTAAATATGGATTATCTCAATCCAAATGTTAATCCTAGACCAGCTTCTATTCTCCACCCATCAAAATGCTGGATCATCTCTCCACAGTCAGTTATTCTGCATTCAAGAATGGAAAATTAATTTTGTTAGCTTAGGAGAAAAACAATTAAGAAAGAAAAATAGAGGGAATTATAAGGCTTTCCAAAGCCAATTATAAATTATTTCTAATTAGCAACTTTTAAATTATTAATAGTACCTATCTCTCTCCATTTACTGTATATAATTAAAAGTTAATTGCATTTAAGTTCTTGAGGATGTTTGTCTATGGAATATTTTATTAGAATATAAGAATAAGAATCTTAGAGTTAGAAAATACTTTTGGGGGGCGCCTGGGTGGCTCAGTTGGATAAGCATCTGCCTTCAGCTCAGTCCTGGGATGGAGCCCATTAGGGTCCCTGCTCAGCAGGAAGCCTGCTTCTCCCTCTGCCTGCCACTCCCCCAACCTATGCTTGCTTGCTTGCATGCGCGTGCTCTCTCTCTCTGTCAAATGAATAAATAAAATCCCAAAAAGAAAGAAAGAAAGAAAAGAAAGAAAGAAAGAAAGAAAGAAAGAAAGAAAGAAAGAAAGAAGAAAGAAAGAAAAAGACTTCTTGGTCCTTGTTTGAGTCAGTAACTCATTCTGTAACCATTTTAACCAAGCTGCTTAGGATTATATATAACATAGAGTAGAGCTTGGTCCTTATAGAAGTGAAATTTGAAAGGAATTGTTCCCCTTTCCCCTTTGTAAAGAGGCAATTAAGGCTCTATAATAACAATAGGGGATCCAGGGTGGCTCTGTCTCATGGGTTAAGCATCAGACTCTTCGTTTCAGCTCAGGTCATGATTTCAGAGTCCTGAGAGCAAGCCCTGCCTAGGGCTTCATGCTCAGCATGGCATGAGCGTCTGCTTGAAACTTTCTCCTTCTGCACCACCGCCTCCAACTCACACATGGTCATTTTCTCTCTCAAATAATAAATAAATAACAATAAAGGAATGGGGAAGATAATGATGGAATTATTAGAATAATTAGCAAGTCAGTAACTGTCTATTCTATGTTAAGATATAAAGAAACCATTTAATATTTAATATTTTAAAACCACCTTCTCAGTTTATAACCTAGATATATTGGCAGTTTAGTCTTTCTGACAAACCTGATTGTTTGGTCGGTTTCTGCCCACTCCTCTGGTAGAGCAGGGCAAGAAAGGATTTACATAAAGGTAAGAGCATTTCCATTCCAGTCACCATAGTCTAATCCCTATCACCACTGTGAATATGCTGAAGCAAAATTTCACGTCTCCATCCATTTGAGGAAAAATTGGTTCTTTTCCTTGAAATTCTTTTATTATGAACACATTTATTTTCAGACAAAGTTACTTTCTGAGCAGGACCCATTGGGACAAAATGCTACAGAATTCATTCTAATGGCAAATCTAAAATAGTGCCACTATGATTTTTAGGACTTGAAAAGGGAAATAGCATAAGAAGCATTTTATGTCACCTCAATTCTTTGTATTCTCTTTCTTATAACTCAAGGAAAATAATTTTCAAATATTCTTCAAAGTCTCTTTACCATTATTCAGTAATGTAAGCTAATCTCTTTGAACCTCTCACTTGAGTGTTAATATTTGGTACTGGTAATCACTTATTTCGGTTGGTTCAAACTCTGAGTTTTCCATAGAAGTTTAAGTACAGTTCAAACTTTTATTTCTGGCAGGAAAACAGAGTGGAGACCTTGACTTAAAAGAGAAATGTGAAATTATATTTTTTAATCCTAAAAGAATTGATGAGACCTTGATAAAATAAGGGAAATTCAAGCCAAAAGCTACATGGAGGAAGGAATCCTTCTACAGTCTATTCTCAACATAGCATCTATTGAATCAGATCAGATCACTCTTCTGCCTGATGAATTCCTGCCTCACTCACAGTGAAAGTAGAAGTCTTTACTGTAAACTACAGCACTTGTGTTAGATTTCTGTTGCTGCTATAAAAAATCACTGCAAATCTAGTGGTATAAAACAACAAAAACTTTTTATCTTATCTTTCTGAGGTCAGAAGTCTCACTGGGATAAAATTAAGATGGCTGCAGATGCTGTTTCTTTCTGGAGAATCCTTTTCCTTACCCTCTCCACCTTCTAGAGTCCACCTACTCTCCTGGGCTTATGGCCCCCTTCCTCCATCTTCAAAGTCACCAATATCAGACCACATCCTTCTCACATTGCTGTTTCTCTGACTCTCTCCCCTACCTTTTCTTCTACATTTAAGGATCCTTGTGATCACAGTGCGCCCATCTGGATAATCCGGGACAATCTCTTTATCTCTAGGTCAGTTGAAGGGCAACCTTAATTTTATTTGCGACCTTAATTCCCTTTTTCCGAGTAAGGGAACATATTCTCAGGTTCTAGGAATTGGGAAGTGGGCATCTTTGCAGGATGGGGGTCATTATTCTGTTTACCACAAGGCCCAACTTGATCTAGTCCCTCCCTGTCTGTCTAATTGCTTCTTCTCTTTTCCCCTCATTCACTCAGTTCTCACTACAATGACCTCCCCAATGTTCCTTGAACAAACAGGAACATGTTTGCCTTGGAACCAACAAAATTATTCTTTCCCTAAGTTTTGCTTAGCTCTCCTTTCACTTCCTGTGGGTTTTTTCTCACATGTCACCTGAAGTGAGTCCTTTGCCGACCATCTTTTCTAAAATTTAAAATGAAAGATGGAAAGAACGAGATCTCAAATAAAATCATAATTAAAAAGGAGACATCACTACAGATGTTATAGAGATTAAAAAGATAAGGAGAATAATGAACAATTTTAAGCTGATAAATTTGAAAACTTAGAATAAAGGGACAAATGCCTAAAGAAATATAACTTAGCAATACTTGTTCAAAAATAAACAGAAAATATGAATAGTCCCATATAATTAAGGTAATTAAAGCAATAATTTAAAATCTTCTTATAAATAAAACTACAGGTCAAGACAATTTTATAAGGAAGTTTCACCAAATGTTCAGGACACAAAAAACTCCATCTTTTGCAGATTACTTGACAATACAGAAAAGAAGGAATCTCTCTTCAACTCATTTTGTGGTGCTAGAATTATATTGATTACCAAATACTGACAAAGATAATGGAAGAAAGGAAGCTAGGTCAATTTTCATCACATAGAGATTTATATCATGCAAATGAATATTAGCAAATCAAGTTCAGTGATATATAAAAAGGGTAATCAATTCATCACACCAATTGGACTTATTTCAGGAAATAAGATTGGTTTAACATGTGAAAATTAATGTTCTTCATTACACTGAAAGATTAAGAAAAAAAATCAGATGATCATTTCATTAAGTGTGCACTGAAGACAAAGCTTTGAGAAACCTGGATGCCACTCTCAAGAGAACAGTAAAAGCAGTATCAAGAAGATTGGGGTAGTCAAATAATTTTAAGGGTACTACACTGCTTAAAGAAAGAAGATAATATACCTAAATCCCAAAATTCTGGACTCAAGGCCTGGACTGAAACTCAAGTACTTTCTAAGAATGTGCTAAAAGAATGTTACCTCTTAAAGATGCAGAGTTGACATAACTATGGCCTAATAAATAGTTTCAGAAATAACGTCTGTATCCTTTATCTCTTTCTCTTTTCTTGCTGTGTCATTTACATATTTACACTTTCAACTAACTTCCTGTTTTTTTCCTCTTCTTGTTTTATTTACGGTGTGATGGTAGCAGGTAATTTTATAGTCAGTCCACAGTCTAAGGAATCTCAAAACAAGAATCTCAAGACAAGATTGTTCTTTTAAGAACAAGCTAAAAAGAGGGGCGCCTGAGTGGCTCAGTGGGTTAAAGCCTCTGCTTTCGGCTCAGGTCATGATCCCAGGGTCCTGGGATAGAGCCCCACATCGGGCTCTCTGCTCCACGGAGAGCCTGCTTCCTCCTCTCTTTCCCTGCCTGCCTCTCTTGCCTACTTGTAATCTCTGTCTATCAGATAAATAAATAAATAAATAAATAAATAAAAGAACAACCTAAAAAGAAGAATGGATATCACCACTGGACTTAAATCTGGTAACCATAAATAATAATAAGACTTTGGAGGCACCTGGGTAGCTCAGTCATTTGGGCATCTACCTTTGGTCAGGTCATGATCCCAGAGTCCTGAGATCAAGCTCCACATCAGGCTCCCTGCTCAGTGGAGAGTCTGCTTTTCCCTCTCCCTCTGTCCCTCCCCCCATTCATGCTCTCTCTCTCTCAAATAAAACATTTAAATAATAATAGTAATAGTAATAAAACTTTGGATTATCTCCTAGGGTAGAATTGAGTGATTTTACAGTCATGAGAAGATACACACATTATGTATTTTAAAAATGTAAATATAAGGGAGAAAAGTATTGGTAGATGTTGGGCATTTGAAGGAGCAGACTCTGGGGAGGATTGCTAAGTACTTTTTTACTGCTAAGCATCAAGACTTTCAGTGTTTGAGAATTCCCCAGTTTTATTCTCACTGGGAACCAAAGTCTACCTTCCACCGTGGAAGCCAAAAATGCTTCCTGAACTCCTAGCAACTACAGGGTGCTCACATAACACAAAGTTTAGCCAACTGGAGAGGCTCACCTCTGGATTTTAAATCTTGAGCAGATGTCACAAAAATTCAGGGATAAGAAAAAGATAAGAATAAGGAAGGGATAAAGAAGAATTCATTCTACTGTCCACTGAACAGAGGCCAGGTGTGGCATCCAGTACTTGGTACCAGCAGTGGTTGTCTCTGGACTGTTCATATGATGTCATTCTGGTGACTTGGCCTCCTTTAGTTGCTGCTTGTTTTCTGACCCTTTAGACTTCCTGTCTTTTCCATAAGCTACCCAAAATCCTGGAACCTTTTCTGCTTTAATTAATCACCATCAATTTCTGTTGCTTGCCAACATTGTCTTCAGAGTTAAAGTGTTCTAAGGTTCTTGCCTTTTTAGAAGGAGGTTAGACAAATTCATGAATTTCTACTTCAAAAAAGGTGAGGTCCTTCTTGAGTAGAGCCAACAGAGATTATCCTTCTAAAGAGGTAACATCTTGGCTAATAGTAAAAAAAATATGAAGAAACGGGCCATGAAAAGAACCAGAAATTATAAAAATATGGCCTCCAGTATGGTAACATACCTGATCAGCATGTGGATCAGAGCAGTATCACATGTACATTTCATATTTAAATTCATTCCATGTTTATGCATACTTGTTATGTGCTGGGACCTTGCTATCTGCTTTAACATACAGAGTTTCATTTAAATCCTGTGAACAACCCTGTGAAATAGATAGTTTTCCCTTCATTTTTCCAGATGAATAAAACTAAGATTTAGAGAAACTTTAAACTTCTTGGCCAAAAACATACAGTTCTTAAGTAATAAAACCGAAATGATAAAACCCAACCTTTCTGACTGTAAGGGCAGTATTCTTTCCACTATACCCTAATACCTCTATTTGAATGAGCAACCCCATTAACAGTTTGGAACTGGTCCTATTTCTGCTACTTTTTAGTACTGAAGAATTGTTTGTTCAGATTTACCCTGTCTTCTGAATTGTTAATGAACACTCTTCCTTAAAAGATACTTAACACAACTGAGTGATACCACCACCCCTTAAAAATTAGTATTAAATGTTATAGTTAGTGCACTTGAAAGATTAAATAATACCTGGATTTTATGTGCTATTAATAATAAAATTAGTAATAACCCATAAAAATTGGGACTCAAAAACAGTGAGCCATGCTGTGTTTCTATGGCAACACAATGAAGAAAATATTAGATGGCCTGAAAGATATTTAATTCCAATAAGTTGGTTCATGGCTTTAATATCATTTTAGAAAATCTATATATATCTAATCTTTATTACCCAAATCTACACATTACTACCATGTATTCCTAAAGGAAGAGTATTAGACCCTTCTTTGTGCAACATTTCAGACCTTCTCAGCCCCATCTCTATTCCAGCCTCTGCCTCGGGCTCAGATCAGCTTATCACAGATACAGTCTGACAGAAACTTCCTTCACTATGGCCTACACCAAGTAGCTCTCCCTACTCAGGACACTGCTGCCTAGGACATGGGCAGGAATCTGTGGGACTGATGTGTGTAACCTGGAAGCACAGGGATGTCCACACTTATGGGGCCACTCTTGACCCATGTGGGATGGGAGCCAATAGATAAACTTACTGCCTTGCAATCTCCAAGGGGGCCAGTACTTAGTCCCTCAAGTTCCTCAGAAGGCCCTGGCACGATCAACAGTAGCCAAAAGACAATGACTACATCCTTGAATGGCTTTTCTTCCTTCTCTTTTTTCATTCCTTCACCAGTTAACCCTGCTCCCTGAAATTACTTCCTAACTAAACTAACCCTACATAAACCTTTATCTCTGGATAAACCTTCAGGGGAACCTAGACTAAGAGACCTACCCTTAGGTAGATTTTATATGCCTATATATATGGTTCTTACTATGATTCTATTATAGTTTTTTTTAATAGCCAGCTCTTTCCAAAGTACATGTCAAAACTGTGGAATAGTACACTTTTTCTTGTCCTGGAAATTTTGGCAGGTCTCTGTAATATATCTTTCTTGAAATCTAGAATCAAATAAGGCAAATATAAAACACAGCTTTGGCATTTGAAATTCTAAATGATAAAAGGTTTGCTTAATGTCAACTCTGTTACTATGGGTTTTTTTCTTTTTTTTTTAATTAATTTCATTTCTTTTCAGCGTGACAGAATTCATAGTTTTACAACACACCCAGTGCTCCATGCAATGCGTGCCCTCCATAATACCCACCACCTGGCTCCCCCAACCTCCCACCCCCCACCCCTTCAAGCCACGGTCGCCAAACTGTGGAAAGAACCAAGATGCCCTTCCATGGATGAATGGATAAGGAAGATGTGGGCAAAATACACTATGGAGTATTATGCCTCCATCAGAAAGGATGAATACCCAACTTTTGTAGCAACATGGACGGGACTGGGCAAAATACACTATGGAGTATTATGCCTCCATCAGAAAGGATGAATACCCAACTTTTGTAGCAACATGGACGGGACTGGAAGAGATTATGCTGAGTGAAATAAGTCAAGCAGAGAGAGTCAATTATCATATGGTTTCACTTATTTGCGGAGCATAACAAATAACACGGAGATGAACCATGAGAGACTATGGACTCTGTTACATATGTTTTTAAATAACTTTTGGAAAGTCATTTAACCTATCTAGTCCTCGACTCTATAACCTTATAAAAATGGAATATAGGGACACCAGGGTGGATCAGTCAGTTAATCGTCTGCCCTCAGCTCAGGCCATGATTCCAGGGTCCTGATATTGAGCCCTTGCTGGAGCCTGAGATCTGCTTAGGGCTCTCTGCTCCATGGGGTGGTTGCTTCTCCCTCTCCCTGTGCCCATTCCCTGCTCACACAAGGGCATGTGCCTGTGCTCTCTGTCTCTCAAATAAATAAATAAAATCTAAAAAAAAAAGGAATATAATTCTTACCTTACAGGTTGTTTTAAGAATCCAATAAAGTAATATATGTCAAAATGCCCATTACAACCTCTGACAGATAATCAACCTAGCAAGTAATGTTAGCTGCTGTTATTACCATTATTAGTAGATTATTGATTTTATTAATCAGAGATTATTGATTTTACTATTGATTTTATGTTTGAATATATACCCTCATGGGCATAAAACATCCATTTCATGGACTTAATATTCCACCAAAAATTTTTCATTGCATTGTATTCTGTAGCCATTAAGCAAATATTTGAATTCACTTAATCCTCAGAGTAGAGATAATTTCACAGAATAAACTGAAAAGACCTCTGAACAGGCCTTTAAAATGAGACACTTTAAGGCATCATTGCTTTAACAAATACGTTTGCCTCGCATCAACCCTACCCTGTCCTTCCACCTTTAATGAATATACATAGGTTTCATGTAGTCCTTCATCAATTCAGTAAGTACAGAGAATTCCCCATATGACGTGTTAAGTGGAAATGAAGCAGTTAGATCATATAAAATGCATGTTTGCATTATTATGAGGTTAATAAAATGGCTGGGTTAATAAATTGTCTAGCTCCTCAGGAATTCCAGAGGTCCTATTGCTGGATCCAGATATATTCTTGTCCTAGCTGTGGTTTAGCGCCACCTGGTGGCAGACCAAAATAAAGCTTGGCTACTGATTGCCTTGATTTAAGAATACTTGGCCAAAACATACAGGAACATGCCATAGGCTTCTTAAGACAAAACTGCCTGCCATTTAACCTTCTAACCTCACCCCACCACATCCTTCCTTAGAAAGTGAGCACTTTAGCCTCCACCCCATCCCCATACCTCCAATGTGCAAAAGGGCTGAACATGGGACAGGAAGTAATAGCCAATTCCATTATATGTTAATTTTTATTATTTATGAGGCATAGTATAATGTGGTTTTACAGTATTTACATATCCCAGGCCCTGTCCAAGGCTCTGGTGATATATTAAGTAGCAAAAAAATCTAAAGATCTTTTCTCTTATGAAGCATCCAGTTTAGTGGAAATGAAGAAATGTATCACAAGATCCTACAAATAAATGCAACAGTGGTATGAAGGAGAATTTACGTGCTAAAGCAGGACTGTAACAGAATTTTAAATAATTAAAGAGATCTCAAAATAATTCTCTGAAAAAATGATTCTTCTAAAAAGACAGGAGGTTGACTAGCAATGGAGAGGTAGATAATTTCTGACTCAAGCAAAAGAATGTGTAACAGATATTTTGAAACAATTAAAATTATGCATTTTTAACTTCCCTTTATAAATCATATTTTCCTTCAGTCTTTCCCCCTTTTACATAAATCCATGAGTTTTGTTCCACAGAAGGCAGAACAGGCACCTGGGGAGGGAAAATGTCATTCTGGTTTGAGAATGATGGTTACTTCTCTGAGCCCATGGCAAGGTCTCACTTTCTAGTAGACAGTCTTCAAGAGAGGGAAAAGTTCTACCTATTTTTATTGTTGTCATCATTAATGTTTGTAGTTTTGTTTTTAATTCAAATACCTCCTTTTTAAGTATCAAGAGACAAGTCAGATGGATTCAGCAAAAGGATTGTATTGTTAAGTCATCCTGAAGACAAATCAGGTTTACATAAATGAGGTTCCAACACTATCAAGAAAGCTCTTCAAAGAAGAACCCAGGAAGAAAAAGAGAAGGTGAGGAAGTCCTATTAGACTTTTCCTGATAGGTTCAACTACTGCAATTTAGAAAATGAGTGGTGGGAGAGGGATGGCTGGGGAAAAAGTATTCATGGGTAGAGGCCAGAAGATGGTCGCACAGAACTGCACCCACTCCGTGACAGTGGTGAAGAAAGAACAGATTAGAGTTATCATGTTCTTGGTTGAGTGAGGAAAGGAAGGCACTCTGAGTCACTGAGAACACTGGCAAGCCCTCACATTGGAATGAAATGCCCACAGACAAAGGACTACAAGGTCAGAAATATGTTCTCCTACATTTTCTTCTAAACACATTATTGTTTTACCTTTCACATTCATATCTGCAATCCATACAGATTTGATTTTTGTACATGGTGGGAGGTAGAGATAGCCAGTTAACGCAGCACAATATATTGAAAAGGCTAACCTTTCCTTACTGAACTACACATTGTAGTCTTGTCATAAATGAGACAATTGAATTTATGTAGGGTTTGATTTCATTGGTAAATTTCTCTCTTCTTGCATCAATGTTACACTATCTTAATTACTATAGGTATATAATAGTCATGATATTTGGGAGTATAATCCTCCAGCTTTTTCTCTTTTTTTTTCAGTTTTTTCTTAAGACTGCCTTTTCTATTCTTGCTTCTTTGCATTTCCGGTAGATTTTAGAAATAGCACCTACATTTCCACAATAAAATCTCCTCTATTTTTAATTTTCTGAGGAATCTCCACACTGTTTTCCAAAGTGGCTGCACCAATTTGCATTCCTATCAACAGTGTAAGAGGGTTCCACTTTCTCCACATCCTTTCCAACACTTTTTGTTTCCTGCCTTATTAATCTTTGCCATTCTGACTGGTGTAAGTTTGTATCTCAATGTGGTTTTGATTTTAATTTCCCTGATGGTCAAGATACAGATGTAGTGAAACGAAGGGCCATATGTACCCCAATGTTCATAGAAGCAATGTCCCCAATAGCCAAACTATGGAAAGAGCCAAGATGCCCTTTAACAGACAAATGGAGAAAGAAGTTCTGGTCCATATATACAGTGGAATATTACTCAGCTATCAGAAAGGATGAATACCCAACTTTTGCATCAACATGGCTGGGACTGGAGGAGATTAGGCTTAGTGAAATAAGTCAAGCAGAGAAAGTCAATTATCATATGGTTTCACTTACTTGTGGAACATAAGGAATAACATGGAGGACATTAGGAGAAGGAAA
Source organism: Mellivora capensis (assembly GCA_004024625.1). Classification (NCBI taxonomy): domain Eukaryota; kingdom Metazoa; phylum Chordata; class Mammalia; order Carnivora; family Mustelidae; genus Mellivora; species Mellivora capensis. The sequence continues at coordinate 11,906 of PISX010017308.1, read as the reverse complement.
GGAAAAGTGAATTGGGGGAAATCAGAGGAAGAGATGAGCCATGAGAGACTGTGGACTCTGAGAAACAATCTGAGGGTTTTAGAGTGGAAGGGGCGGGGGAGGATGGATGAGCCTGGTGGTGGGTATTAAGGAGGGCACTATTGCATAGATCACTGGGTGTTGTACATAAACAATGAATCTTGGAACACTGCATGTTTGGTGTATGGCATATGGTGACTAACATAACACAATAAAAATATATTAAAATAAATAAAATAATAAAATATCCTGGGATTTTGATTGGGATTGGGTTGAAACTGTAGGTTCATTTAGGAAATATGATATCTTTATGATATTCATTCCTCCAATCCAAGAACATGTCAGATCAAGCAAGGCAGTTAAGGTTCTTTCATTCTTCAGAATCATATTTAGTACCTACTTGTCCATTTTTAGTTATATTCCTAGTTAAATTTATCCCTAAATTCAGTTGACTTTAACCCTTTGATGCTATTGTCAATGGTATCATCTTTCATATTTCATTTTCTATTTGTTTTTTCCTGGTATATAGAAAAAAATTAACTCTTGTACATCTTCCAACAATCTTACTAAATTCACTTATTGATTCTAATAGTTTGTAGAGTCTTTTGAATGGTTTACATTGACAATCATGCCATCTGAAAATAATAAGCTTATATCTTCCTTTTCAATCCTTATTCATTTCTTTTTCTCACCATAATTACTGCACTAAGACCTCTAGAAAATGTTGAATGGAAGTGTTGATAGTGGACCTTCTTGTCTCACATCCAATATCAGAAGAGGAGTTGTGAACATTTCATCATTTAATATGATGTCTTCTATAAGTTTTTTAAAACAAATATATTTACCAAATTGAGAAAATTCCATTTTATTTCATGTTTACCAAATTTTTAAAGATCATTAATGGCTCTTAAATTTTCTGAAATGCTTTCTCTGTATTTGTTGCAATGAGCATGACCATTTTTTTTCTTGATAATGTGTAAGTTACCTTAATTAAGTTGTGAATATTAAGCTACTATTGTGTCTGTGAAATAAATCCCACTGGTCATGTAGTATTATCCTTTTTTAAAGTGTTTTATTAAGAATGTTTGCATCTATGTTCATGAGAAAGATTGACCAATAATTTTCTTTTCTTGTAATTTCCTTGTCAAGTTTAAGAATCAAGGTTATATTGACCTTATATAAAGTAAGAAGGTATTCTTATGTCTCTATTTTTTAAAGATTTTATTTATTTATTTATTTGTTGGCGAGAGAGAGAAAAATTGGGACCACAAGCAGGGGAAGCATCAGGCAGAGTGAGAAGCAGGCTCCTCACTGAATAAGGAGCCCGATGCAGGACTCATGACTTGAGCCGAAGGCAGATGCTTAACCAACTGAGCCACCCAGGTATCCCTCTTCTGTCTCCATTTTAAAAAAGAATTTGTGAAAGGCTTGCTTTGTTTCTTCCACAAATGTTTGTGAGAATTTACTTGTGTATCCATCAAACCTGGGTTTTCATTATGTAAAGTTGTTTCTTCATGGGCAATCTTTTTTTTTTTTTAAGATTTTATTTATTTGTCAGAGAAAGAGAGAGAGCCAGAGAGCGAGCACAGGCAGAGAGAGTGGCAGGCAGAGGTGGAGGGAGAAGCAGGCTCCCTGCCGAGCAAGGAGCCCAATGTGGGACTTGATCCCAGGACCCCAGGACGCTGGGATCCTGACCTGAGCCAAAGACAGCTGCTTAACCAACTGAGCCACCCAGGCATCCCAATATTTAATAAATATTACACTATTGAGTGTAATATTTTTTCCTATTTATTCTCTAGCAGCTTTGGTTGGTTATTTTTCTTTTTAATAAATTACTTTTTAATAAATATTACACTATTGAGTGTAATTTTTTTTCTATTTATTCTCTGGCAGCTTTGGTTGGTTGTTATTTTTCAAAAATCTATCCATTTTATCCAAATTTATTGGCTCCAAATTCATAATAGTCTTCAGTGTATATGTGATGTCTAAAAAATCCATCATAATATCACCATTTTAATAACTGATGCAGATAATTTATATTTACCTTTTTGTTACAACGGTGGAAAATAATAGGGTAGTAGGGTCCACCAGGATTAAATAATCCAGGATGATATACTCATTTCAAAATCCTAATTCAATTACATCTGGGAAAACCCTTTTTCCAAACAAGGTAACACTCACAGGATTCAAGGATTATGACATGGGTATGTCAATTTGGGCATCACCATCCAGCCCATTACACCTTGGTCTATAACAGTCTTATAATGAGGTGCAGGATTCTTTTTGTAGCATTCTTTGTATTTAACATGCTTGTAGTGGACTGAGTTCCTTAATCCATGGCTTGATTTATTTTAAGTGTTGAATATTCTCAGCTATTATTTCTTCAAAGGTTGTTTCCATGCCATTCCATTCTCTCTTTCTGGGTTTCTAATGTATTTCAGAGTTTTTACGGGAGTGCAGTACAACTAGCTCGTACCAGCTAGCCAAAGTCAATTATTAAATATTCAGGTATTTTGTGACATGGCTTTAAATCATTGGTTGTGGGGCGCCTGGGTGGCTCAATGGGTTAAAGCCTCTGCCTTCGGCTCAGGTCATGATCTCAGGGTCCTGGGATCGAGCCCCACATCAGGCTCTCTGCTCAGCAGGGAGCCTGCTTCCTCCCCTTTCTCTCTCTGCCTGCCTCTCTGCCTACTTGTGATCTGTCTATCAAATAAATAAATAAAAAATCTTAAATCATTGGTTGCTTGAAATCAGCCATGGTGACAGTATTTATATGATGGCAGTAAGGTGTTTCATTACAAATCAAGACTTTCTCTTTTCCAGAGAGCTGGATTACAATACACATGTGTTACACTGTTTTATTCTTTCCATTCTTGTGTCTCTTTATGCTTCAACTTGGAGATTTTCTCTTTAATTGCCTTTCAGTTTATTAATTCTGTGTTCAGCTATGTCCAATCTCAGAAAACCTATTTATTGAGGGTTTTCTTTTTACATATTTTCTTTATTTATTTGACACAGAGAGCTCACAAATAGGCAGAGAGGCAGGCAGAGAGAGAGGCGGAAGCAGGCTCCCTGCTGAGCAGAGGGCCTGATGTGGGGCTCGATCCCAGGACTCTGGGATCATGACCTGAGCCGAAAGCAGAGGCTTTAACCTACTGAGCCACCCAGGTGCCCCTATTTATTGAGTTCTTAATTTCAGATATTGCATCATTTTTTAGTTGTGTATGTCCATTTCACTTCTTTATAGATTACAAATCTCTGGTGAGATTTTCCATCATTTCATCTCTTTGGCCATGTTTTCCTTTATTTTCCTAAAGATATTAATCACAGTTATTATAAATTCTTTGTTTGCAAACTTCAATATTAAGACTATCTGTGGCTCTACTCAACTGTCTCCTTTTCCCTTTTTATAGGCCTTATTTGTCTTCCCTCATTGTATGCCTAGTAGTTTTTCACGCTATGCCAAGCTCTGTGTGTCATCCTTCACCAAAAAGGGTTTCTTCTTGTCCTCTACTAGCATACAGGAGGAGGAGCTGATTGCCGCAATCCAATCAAGTACTGACTGGGTTGGGAGTAAGTTTCAGTTTTAGTAAGATTCAGGCCTACCTCTGATTCCCCTCTTTTCCTCAGGTTTTCCTGAACTGTTTACTGAGAGCCTGGTGAGTTTCCATCTCTTCAGCTCTAACAAACTGTGAACGATCCAGCTCTACTTTTCCAAAGTTCTCAGCCCAGCTCTTCAGTCTCCTGCCCCTACATTTTAAAATCTAGTGCATGTCTTGAAGGGGAAACCATTTGTGCATTTGAGGCATGTCCCATCCCATGGCATGTCTTTGTTTCCTAAGTATCATGAGACTGCAGGGGATTTCACTCTGCCTTTTAGAAGCTTTCAGCTTAGCTCTTCAGCTACCTGTACAGAACCAAAACTTGGCTAATGTCCTGTGAGGGAAACCAGACATGCACTTAATGTTTCAGATTTCCTTTTTTGACTCCAGCCCTTCATGACCACTAAGAACTTTATACATTTCTCTATTAGCAGAGTCTTCTGCCTAGGCCACTGCAGATCTGCAGAAGTGGCTATTGTTCATCCACCCACCTGAGAACAGTTCTTTCCTCTCTGGAATTTTAGTATCATAAGCTTGCTTTTTACAGCTCTCTGATACTTTTAGAAATATATATATTTTTATTTCTTTTCAGCGTAACAGAATTCATAGTTTTTGCACCACACCCAGTGCTTCATGCAATGCGTGCCCTCCGTAATACCCACCACCTGGCTCCCCCAACCCTGCCCCTTCAAAACTCTCAGGTTGTTTTTCAGAGTCCATAGTCTCTCATGGTTCATCTCCCCCTCCAATTTCCCTCAACTCCCTTCTCCTCTCCATCTCCCCATGTCCTCCGTGTTATTTGTTATGCTCCACAAATAAGTGAAACCATATGATAATTGACTCTCTCTGCTTGACTTATTTCACTCAGTATAATCTCTTCCAGTCCTGTCCATGTTGCTACAAAAGTTGGGTATTCATCCTTTCTGATGGAGGCATAATACTCCATAGTGTATATGGACCACATCTTCCTTATCCATTCGTCCATGGAAGGGCATCTTGGTTCTTTCCACAGTTTGGCGACTGTGGCCATTGCTGCTATAAACATTGGGGTACAGATAGCCCTTCTTTTCACCACATCAGTATCTTTGGGGTAAATATATTTTTAATTTGTATGGCTTTTGCAGCAGAAACACTGGCCTGCCACTGTCTGCTACATAATACCTATTAGTAGAAGTCCCAACACCTAGTTTTTAAAAAATATCCTCAGGCAATTCTAATAAACAGCCAATCTAAAGCAACAATGAAATACTTTTCATCAAGAAAAGTATTACAAGACTGAGGGTCTGAGTTGAGATATCTGTGAGGTACCTAGTCTTTCCCTTACCTCTACGAGATAAACCCACAACCATTATGCATTTCATGCCTTATTGGGAAAAGAAGGAAAAAGTCCATAGAGCAGCAAGGGCGTACAAACCATGAGTCACTCACTCTTAAGAAGTACTGCCAGAAGTTCCAAACTTAAACTTCCATTTGTATATCATTGAACTGAACTGTATCACTTGCCCACTTCTATTTATAAGGAAGGCAATGAAATGTAGTATTTGTTAATCTGAATACAGTATCCCATCCCTCCCCAAGAAAACTGGGCTTCCTTCACTAAAGAATAATAAGAGAATAGATATTAGGTGAGCAGCAAACAATCTCCTGCTACAGTTCCATTCTTAGCACTTTAAGCTTCTTTTTTATCTAACTAATTACTCTCTATAATTGCATATGAGAAAAATTATTTTCTGCTCCAAATACCTTATCAAGAGCCCAGAGAGTTTTTCCATTTTGTATCTGCACGGAAGAAGCATGACTTCCATATCTGCCATAATCCTTTATCAATGAGACAGGAATAATTTTACTGACATGTTTGTCATTCCATTCTTTTCTCAAATAAGAAAATTTCAAATTAAGAATTAATTTCCAAATGAAGAAAACAATCCCATTCACAATTAAATCAAAAAGAATAAAATACTAGAAATAAATTTAACCAGGGAGGTGAAAGACCTTTACTCTGGAAACTATAAGAAATTGATGAAAGAAATTAAAGATGATATAAATAAATGGAAAGATATTCCATGCTCATGGATTGGAAGAATTATTATTTTTAAATGTCCATATTACCCAAATCAATCTAAAAATCCAATGCAATCCCTATTAAAATCCCAATGGCATTTTTCACAGAACTAGAACAAATAATTCTAAAATGTATATGAAACTACAAAAAACCCTGAATAGCCAAAACCATCTTGAGAAAGGCCAAAGCCAGAGATATCACTCCGTAATTTCAAAATGTACCACAAAGCAATAGAAATCAAAACAGTATGGTATTGGAACAAAAACAGACACAGAGATAAGGAACAGAATAGAGAGCCCAGAAATAAACCTATATGAGCCCAATTAATTTTTGACAAAGGAGGCAAGAATGTACAATGGGGAAAGGGCGGTCTCTTTGATAAATGGTATTGGGAAAACTCAACACCTACATGCAAAAGAGTAAAATTGTAACACTATCTCCCACCATATACAAAAATGGATTAAAGTCTTGAACATAAGACCTGAAACCATGAAACTCCTAGAGGAAAACATAAGCAGTAAGCTCCTTGATATTGGTCTTAACAATGTTCTTTTGGATCTGAGTCCAAAGGCAGGGGGAACAAAAGTAAAAAAAAAAAAAGAAGAAAAGAATGGAAATATATCAAACTAAAAAGCTTCTGCACAGTGAAGGAAACCACCAAAGCAAAAAAGCAACACTGAATGGGAGAAGATATTTAAAAATCATATATCTGATAAGACATTAATATCCAAAATATATAAACAACTCATACACAACAAATAACAACCCAATTTAAAAATGGGCAGAAGTCTGAATAGACATTTTTCCAAAAAAGACATACGGATGACCAACAATCACATAAAATGATGCCCAATATCACTAATCATCAGGGAAAAACAAATGAAAACCACAATGAAATATCATCTTATAATGGTCAAAGTGGCTACAATCAAAAAGACAAGAAATATTGGCAAGGATGTGGAAAGAAGTGAAACAGGGAATACTGTTGGCAGGAATGCAAATTGGTGTAGCCACTATGGAAAACAGGTTCCTCAAAAAATTAAAAATAGAATGATCACGTGATTCAGGAATTCCACTACTGGGTATTTATTCAAGGAAAACAAAAACACTAACCTGAACAGATATTTTCATAGCAGCATTATTTACAATAGCAAAGATATGGAAACAACCTAAGTATTTATCAATGGATGAATGGTTAAAGATGTGGGGTATGTGTGTGTGTATTTAATACATGATTTTATAGACATATACTGCATATTTATTTTATATACATATATATTTATACATATATAAATATATTTCTTTTATAGAACATATATTTATAGATATTATTTTACATATAAATATATTCTATATATATATATAAAATGGAATACTACCCAGCCATAAGAAAGAATGAAATCTTACAATTTGCAACAACATGGATGGACCTTTACGGTATCATGCAAAGTGAAATAAGTAAGACAATGACAAATACTGTATAATTTCACTTATAAAATAACAAAATAAGCAAAACAAAAACCAATAAACAAAAAAACCCAGACTCTTACACAGAGACTAGTTTAGTGGTTACCAGAGAGTCAGAGGGCTTGGGGATGGGGAGACAAAATGGATGAAGAGGATCAAGAAACACAAATGTCCAGTTTTAAAATAAATAAGTCATGGGAATATAACGTACAGCATGGGGAATATAGTCAATAATGTGTTCCCGTTATATGGTGACAGATGATAACTAGCCTTGGGGTAATCATTTTACAATGTATACAAATGTTGAGTTCCAATGTTATACACTTGAAACTAATATATGTCAATTATAACTCAATAAAAAACATTTTTCATTTAATAACTTCCTTACTGATCTCTGAAGCCTGACCTTTGTTACAGATCTCTGCCAAACTGCTATTAAGGAATCAGGCTTTCAAAACGAGCTTTTAAAAACTATGTTTTAGTGCACCTGGGTGGCTCAGCAGGTCGAGCAACTGACTCTTGATTTGGCTCAGGCCATGATCTCAGAGTTGTGGGATCGAGCTGCCCACCATAGGCTCTGTGCTGGGCATGGAGCCTGCTTAGGATTCTCTGTCTCCATCTGTCCCTCCACCCCAGCTCATGCTCTCTTTCTCTCTCTCACTTTCTCTCTAAAGATAAAAATAATAAATAATAAATAATAAAAATATGTTTTAATGGCATACATTGTTTTAAAATAGCTTTGTACTGGGGTGTCTGGGTGGCACAGTTGGTTAAGGCATCTAACTCTTGGTTTCAGCTCAGGTTGTGATCTCGGGATCCTGGGATCAAGCCCCCCATACCAGGCTCTACACCCTGCATCAGGCTCTGCACTGAGCTCAGAAGCTGCTTAAGACTGTCTCTACTCTCTCTCTGCCCCTTGCCCCTGCTCTCCCTCTCTCTAAAAATAAATAAATATTTTTTAAAAAATAAATAAATATATAATAAAATAGCTTCGTACTCTCACATGACAAAAATTTAACTATCATAAAAAAGAGATTGTAACTTGGGATCTTTCTTAATTAGAGCAAATAAAAATATAGCTATTTTCTATATCTTTGGTAAAAGAGAGAAGAGGCTTAAGTCTTAGTAGGATGAGTTGGTTATTAACACCACAAAAACTATGAAGGAGTGAAATATATTACCATGGAAATTAATTGAGTCAACTTCAGGCATATCAAAACAAAGAGAAGAAAAATTCTTTTTGGATATGATTCTATTTAGAGGATGAAAGAAAGACTAAATGACCATTGTAACTCTTTGAGATTTTACAAATAATATGTAAATATAGCTTAAAGACATCTGTTAAATATAGACAATTATGGAAAGATCTAATTTTAGATTATAATAAAATCCCAGGTACTTTCCATAATATTCTGCAGGCAGCAGTTAGAAGGCAAGTGATATAAAAGTACTAGATCATTGCTAGTATTTTCATAGTTAGTAGAAAATCAATCACTAACTTCTTTTGGTCGGTTCAGAGGAGATATGTAGGATTAGGAGAACTAGTTGGAGGAACGGGGGAAAGAGAAGGAAAGAAATCACATATTTGCCACCAATTAAAAAGGTGCTACTTTGTTAACAGTTGCTCCTGTTGGGGAAGGAAATTTTTCACTGCTCTGATTCTGTCGTCATGGCAATGAAAATTGAGGTCTATTTCTTCCCAGCTCTGAAATCCCATACAGCAATGGTTCGCTGAAGTACAAGACAACTCTGGAAGAATAGGCACTGTGTAGGAAGAAGTAACAATTGTTGAGCCCCTGGGTACCAGGCACTTGGCATCATCTTATTTAATTCTGACATGAATCCTGAGACATATCTTCAATTTTCAAAGGGGTAAAGCAAAGTCCATAGAGCACCATGACCAAGAATATGTAAGTAACTGAAGTTGAAATTCAGGTGTTTCTGGCTTTAGAGCTCATGTTCTCTCTCAGTTCTTCCAGACCAAAAAAAAGCAGAGAGTATAGTTTTTAACCCTCGGCTCTCAGCAGGAATTTCAAATGTGTTTTTCTTAGTTTTTTGAAAACTGAAAGCAAAAATAAATTGATCTCTAATAGAAGGAGCTAACCTCTTTTCCTGGGATCCAGCCTGTAGGATTACTATATTTATATCCATGCCTGAAATAACATGCTGCAATATTATTCTAGATATAAAACTGGTACATATTTGGAATACTTAAGGGAAAAAATATAAAGTGATGGGAGATGTGCTGGTAAAGCAAGCATACCCAAATAACAACTGACTTTTTAATTGTCCCATAGTACCTTCCTGGACAGCTAAGAATCATATTGTCTGAAATATCAGTAGCATCCAAGTATCTATCTTTAGACTATAGGTGTCTTTTGAGGTACAGGGCTTGGCTCTTTTCTACCTTTGTTTGTTTTTGGTTTAGGGGTTTGATTTTTTAATTTTTGCTGAGAGGAGACAGAGAGATATAGATGCAGCTGCAGAATAAAGACAGGAGGAAACTGGGGACAGTGATAGGAACGCTATGCCCATTTTTCTCCTTTCTCATTTCTTGTCAGGACGTGGCTGTACTAATGGATGAATTCAAGTTCCTCTGAGAGCAGTAGTAGGGCAAAAGGCCAAGGAAGTATATTTATGAAAGACTGCAGGAAGCTCTGAACACAACAGGGCCACCTTCTGTCTAGGTGACCAAATGCATACGGAATCAGAGAGACTCCTCTCCCTTTCCCCCAACCCCACCAGGAAACACAGGCTTGGAAGAGAGCAGGTCGAAGGCAGCAGTGCCCTGCAGAGAACATCTTCAAACAAAATCTTTTTGCCAGGGGAAGGTACCTCTTTTGTGGTTTGCAGTCACGGGGTTACATCAGAGGGGAAGAGCACAGATATAATTATTTATGAGCATATGTGAAACATCAGAATTGTGGAGGCTGCTTGAAACAGCTGGGGGAAACCTTTGAGAAGGAGATGAGGTCCCTCCATAAGAACAAGGAGACTAAGGAACAGGCTGGGCATAAATATCCTATGGTCACAGCCATACTCACAGCTGGGCCAAGCCTTGGATGTCTGGGTTACATGTTTTCTAGACAGAAGAAATTTACACTAAGGAGGGTTGCCGGGCTGGCTTAGTCAGCAGAGCGTGTGATCTTGATCTTGGAGTTGTGAGTATGAGCCCCACTTTGGGTGTAGAGATTGCTTAAAAATAAAATCTTAAAAAAATTTTTTTATACTAAGGAAAGAAGTCCTTGAAGGAGAGTGATATATCATGTACCACAGCAGTTGCAATCTTCACATTATTTGTGGTCACTGCTCTTGACAAAAGGTGATCCTGCCATGGCTAAAAGACAAAGAGACTCAGGAGGAGGACTCATGCATGAGGATATTCATTTGACTTAGGGAGTATGGCATATTCACCATGTATCTTACCTGTGGGATATTGTAAGGCCTGGAAATTTAAACTCAATTACTTAATACAACTATCAACATACAGGTAGTGATGTTGATTTATTTCATTTACTGTTGAAGTTGAGGATTTTGAGTTCTATTTCTAAGGAATGTTATATCTGATGCCTCCTTTAAGCTCCAAAAATATCAAACATGTAAGATTGGTCTCATAAGTCATCATGGCCAGTGCAGCAACCCCCTTATTTGTCTGTTGATTCTGAGGCAGGAGGAGCCCAAAGTTGACAGGCGGACATGTCAATTTCAAGTTCAGTGAAATAATTGTGTACCCTTGGTGGAACCTAAAGATATGCAGACCAGAGAGCAAAAATTTTGTGTGTCACTAAAGGAAATAGAGAAGGCAGTGGCATTTTCACAGCTTGATTCTGGGACCCATGAATCCTGGCTGTGGAAGGAACAATAACAAATATTATACACTAAATTTAGAATATATACTGCAGGGACGCCTGAGTGGCTCAGTTGGTTAAGCAGCTCCTTCGGCTCAGGTCATGATCCCAGCGTCCTGGGATCAAATCCCACATCGGGCTCCTTGCTTGCCACGGAGCCTGTTTCTCGCTCTGCCTCTGTCTGCCTGTGCGCTCGCTCTCTCTCTCTCTGACAAATAAATAAATAAAATCTTTAAAAAAAGAATACATACTGCATTCTGGAAGATGCTGTCTCAGTTCTGCGAATTAATACTATGAACCTGCACCACAGCTGGTTATTCAGAGAAGCATTCATCTATTATCCTAAACCAGCTTCTTGGAATGATGGAGAACATGAAAAGACCAGGGAATTCCATGGCCATGGGTCCACTGATACGGGTTCATTGCTGCACTTCATTTTCCCTGTCATTACTTTCTTGGCTGGAAGTGATGTTATGTGGAATACAATAACAGAGGAAAAGGCATTCTATAAATCTAAGTATGGAAGTTCTCACGGAAGCATTTGTGTATGGAAAAGGAAAATCCGGGGAGAGAGCAAGATGGCGGAGAAGTAGCAGCTGAGACGACATCAGGTAGCAGGAGATCAGCTAGATAGCTTATCAAAACATTGAGAACACCTACAAATCCAACGGGAGATCGAAGAGAGGAAGAACAGCAATTCTGGAAACAGGAAATCGACCACTTTCTGAAAGGTAGGACCGGCGGAGAAGTGAATCAAAAGCGACGGGAGGATAGACCGCGGGGGAGGGGCCGACTCCCGGCAAGCGGCGGAGCAACGGAGCACTAAATCGGGACTTTTAAAAGTCTGCTCCACGGAGGGACATCGCTCCAGAGGCTAAACCGGGGTGAAGCCCACGCGGGGTCAGCGTG